>JABASC010000225.1:0-52221 GCA_019776185.1 Plutomurus gul
TATGCATAATACGAATTGTCACTATGCATAATACGAATTGTCACTATGCATGATACGAATTGTCACTATGCATGATACGAGTTCTCCTTTGGCAAAATACGAATTCTCCTAAAACGAATTATCCGCAATCCCTTAAAAACGTTACTGTCCACTGTGCATTACGAATATTAGGGTGGGGTGACGGTCGAAAGTTTTTCAGATTATTCATTAAATACTGACATCGAGTAAAGCATATAAACATATTTAATCTCACTACATGCGTGATAAATATGAGAATTTTGTCACCGTTTAAGGATGCAGTTTGCTAGAAAAAATTTGAAATTTTAATGAATATCGTTTGCGTTGACTTCTTTACGTAACAAATGGTAGGGGGTATATAAAAGCATTGCTCGGAGTTACAGTATAGAGGAGGTCAACACGTCCAAATATTGGAAAAATGGCGTTACGTAATATGTGTATAGTACATTCTCTTAAACAGTGATACATTGTTGCATGGGTATGCGCATGCGTATGAAAAAATTAAAGGAGGATACGCATATCCAATTTCGCTGAAATTCGAACACTAACGGCTTTCATAAATATTTCCAGAACAATTTTTGCTATTCAATGTGTGAATGTACCATAAAATTAGATTTCCGTATAAATATACACGGTCATCTCATAAATAACACTGCACGTACGCCCTATTATTTAGAATCACTAGATTGTCGTTATCGGTGCCGCTAATTACGCTGAAAGATAAGCGCACGCAAACACTAAGTTCGAATATTTACATTAATGGTGACAGTATGTAAACCATGTGCAAATTTGAATGCAAGTGTCTCACATCTTTTTTCTTTGTAAAAGGATGATTTATGTATGAGTAGGTACATATAGTAGGAGTACTGAACGTTGGTCATAGCGGAGAACATAAAATATGAGGTTAATGAATGATATTAAAAAAGTATAAATTCAAATGAACGACAAGCAAAATCTATTACTTCAGTTTTTGTACTACAAAAAAGTCTCCTGTGAGTGTTTTAGAAGGGTAAAGTAATAGTCAAGCAATCATGAATTCCAAATGTTGCGATCCAATTACAATCCCTGGGGGTGACTCAGGGAAAATCCACTTTGTTCTTTCCGCAAAGTAATATAATTTTCTTCCATAGCTATTGTCAATTAAGTGGTAAAGTGTATAAAAGTAATTCATAAATATCCAAATGTTTTATAGGGATTTGCCAAGAAGAAATCGTGGAGCACTCGGGACGACCATCCAGGATCCTTTTGTAAAGTGGTATCAAAGACATAGTAAAAGGAGAGAATTCAGAGAAGCCGGAATCACCAAACACCGAGATAATGAGATAAATCCGGAATGGTACGACCAGGTTTTCTCCTACGAGTGGATAAGAGGAACCGGACAAGTAAATATTTACTAAATTTCACAAATAGCACAAAATCACCTAAAAGCATGGTCATGCAAATGTAAATAAACTCTCAACTCCTCCTGGGTTGTTTCAGTTGTGGCGTTTCGAAATGATGGACCAGGACTCTCTGAGCAAGAACGACAATATGGGCTTCGTTGAAGTTGACGTGGATGATTACGTTTTGAACAATAGAGAAGATTTGTCCACGAATTTATCAAATGGGGGAAAACTTCTCATCAAGAAATGTGTTCCACAACGATTCCGTCTTTCCGCAAGGTAATTAAAATGAGAATCCGATAACATTGTCAAAACTATAGTACAAAAAAATCTTGGATGTTTCCAATTTTTAATAGGAGTCTACCAAAATTGGATCCATTGAATGGACTTAGCGATCCTTATGTCCAGTGTTACTGGAGTGTCGGCGAGGACGGTCCCCAGACTTTGTTTGCAACAACAAAAACAATAAAAAATGTTGAGGAGGCAGAGTGGGATGAAGTTTTTGAATTTGGAAATTATCAAGTCGGGAACAAACAGGTGAGACGAACAGAAGAACTTGTGGGTTTTTATGCGTAAATTCTTTTATTTAAGTAGAAATGTGAAATTAACTCAGCAGGCGTTCAATTCCTGTGGTTCCTAGGACATTGTTAATATTTTTCTATACTATATATATTTGCTCACGCAAACAAAAATTTGTATTTTAAGTGTGAAATTAATCAATTATATGGTGTAATTTATTTATAGTTCTGGACTTTCAAAGTTTTCGACAAAGATCCTTTGCCCAAGGATGATTTTATTGGAGAAGCTTCCATTGACGTGGATAAATATATAAAGTCGAGAAATGCGGCGTCTTTGAAGCTGTCAAAAGATGCCACAAACGAAGCCGTACTGATTATCACACCTGCATAAATTCTAATTTATACTTATTTTATATCCTCTCTGAATCTTTTTGAAATTACCAAATTTTCATCGTGTGCGCAAATTATGAATAAATGTCGATATGCAAAATATAGTACAGGCCAACAAATATACTGGTAAATGTAATGCAGTTACTCCTGATGACTCAAGGCAATTCATTCGGCTACTACGTACTACGTATGGTTTCTGCTACTTTATGACTTTGCCAGTTATAAGGCTCTGAAATGAAAAATTCAAAAATGGCATCTTACATAAGATAACGCTAACCCTCACCAGTCGTCAGCACCATTGGTGAAGGGGAAAATCGGCGCCGACATTCATCTACATACATAGTGGGAACTTAATTTTGTAGTATTGGTAAAGTAGAATGCACACGGATCAACACGTGGAAAAAGGAAAAAGATAGAAAACCCTTTCCTCGGAAAGATGAGATAATGTACTAAAACATATCCGCCTTCAGACTGGGGTTACACAAAATTCCCCTTTTTCGCCTGTGCTCAAAACAACATTTGGAAACGCATAATGGAAAATATAACTACCCTCGAATTTCAGAAAATATGTGCCCCACTGAGTTGTTGGGAAAAACTTTTTGGGAAGGAATACATTAACAAAGAAACTGCCTTGAGGGGTAATTAATTCTCTGAGTCTTGATGTCACGTTACCTTACTGCCCATATACTATTATTTACTTATTTTCTTGATAATTGAAGGGTATAAGCTAACCGAGATAATAAATTTCACTAAAGCATTGATGAGGCAACTTTATCAGGAGTCAGCGAAACGATAACGATAAATAATTAACACTACTGTGTTCATTTCGTCATTCCGTTCTCAGTGTACTTCTGTTACCTATTTATATGTATAGGCAAACGCATCCATTGATTTAATCCTACCTAAAACGATGTTAATATTAATACGACTTACGAATTAATACGATAATAGTAAGTTATGGCAAACACAATTGAGCCGCTGCAATTTACCCTGTTTTATAGCACTTACTTCAGAATTGCATAAGCAGCTTGTTCTACGACTGTAACTTCACTCAAAGATAACTTCACTTCATTTGAATCTGTCGAACAAGTATTTTACCTACCGGCCAACATTACATTTTAAACACAATAGATAATGACTTCCAAATGTGGTCTCGGTAGTAGCCCTGTCCCAGGAACTGAATCACGAAAAATTCACTTTGTTGTTTCAGCCAGGTAAATTCTCGTGAAATGATCCTGCCAAATTAAAATTGTCAGCTACAATTAATTATTTTACAGAGATTTGCCATTGAGAGAGGGAAGAATACCGACTAAACCGGATCCTTACGTAGAGTGGTCCCAACGAAGTAATTTTGATGTGGTCCGTACTGTCTTTAATAAAGCTGGAGTCACCAAACACCGCGTGAATGAGCAAAATCCCAATTGGTATGACCATGTCTTCTCCTACGATTGGATTAAAGGAACTGGACAGGTAGCGTCAAGTAAAATTTCACAAATTTTACTATACAGATGAAATATTTTTATTTTATTTTGTCTGACAAAATGATTTTGCCCTTGTGCAAATGTAATATGTAAGATCTTAAACTGAAATATTAACTTTGTTGGTCACCCGGGGAAGGTTTGGCACTTCGAAGTGATTGACTACGATGTTCTGAACAAGGATGACAATATTTTCTTTGTCGATGTAGAGGTCGATGACTATGTTTTGAAGAATAAAGAAGATTTAAATCTGAAAATTTCTACTGGTGGACGATTTATCATAAAGAAATGTGTCCCACAAAGATTCCGTCTTTCTGCAGAGTAATTAAATTTTGAATACATTACACATCAGAATAACCAAATATTTGTTAAAGTTAATAGAGTGTTTGAATATAAACTTCCAGGACACATATGTTTTAAAAATGTAATTGTATATTGAACGGGAAAGCAATATTTTAAATTGCATTTAAATACACTTTGGTATTTGTGTTTCTAGAATTTCTTAATGTGAGTTGATTTTTTAAATGAGTATTTGCATTTGTAGGTTGATGTATTTTTTGTTTTGCGCATATAATACTACAAGGTCAAATATGTATTAATTTTGGCCATATAGCAAAATTACTGATAACATTCAAAGTTTGTTGGTCATTTCGTGGTAATTTTTATTAGGAGACTGCCAAAATTGGATCCATTTGAAGGACTTAGCGATCCCTATGTAAAATGCTACTGGAGTTTTGGTGCGGACGGTCCTCAGACTTTGTTTGCAACAACAAAAACAATAAAAAATGTTGAAAATGCAGAATGGGAAGAAGTTTTTGAATTTCCAAATTATCAAGCAGGAACCAACCAGGTAGAACGGTTATCATAACGTTGTCATTCCTCTTTTTTAATGATATGGTAGCTTCATTGTTTTTCTATATTATTATACTTCTTTCAGTATTGGACTTTCAAAGTTTTCGATAAGGATCCATTGCCAAGGGACGATGTCATTGGAGAAGCTTCAGTTGAAGTAGATAAGTATTTAAATTTGATAAAGATCAGAAGGTTTGCAGTTCTAAAGTTGTCAACGGATCCCAAAAATGAAGCCGAATTGATCGTGACAAACGCATAAATTTCTATATTCTGTTTCTCTTTGAATCTGAATATGTTTATTGTTTATCGACCAAATTCCAAACAATCTATACATAAAATAAGACTAGATTACAATGAAGTAAATATTTCAAGAGTCGTTTATTCATAATACTTGCAAAGAATCTGTGTAGAAATCTGGCCCAATTTTATTTAAAATGGAGCAACTTGAATTTTTGAAATATCCATATTTGTAAAAATTTGGAATTGAATTGGATATGAATGATGGAACCAAATGCTACCCGGGCATTTTAAAACTTTTTGATATTATGGTTAATGACCTATGTTTGTGATCTGGTTTTAAGCATTCATCCATTCCGGTTACAAATTGATGGAACTTTACCGTGCACTGTATATCCCGGTAAATGTTACCCGGGCATTTTAAAACTTTTTGACATTATGGTTAATTACCTAAATTTTTGACCTGTTTCTAAGCGTGCATAGTGAGTTTCAGCCAATTCATTTACAAAATGATAACTGTACACTTGTTTTCCCAGTTTTTCATTTTTTACCCGGGCATAATGACTTTCTTGGAATGTTTGTGTGGGTTTTGTGCATTCAAGTTCTGAATCAGATAAATATGCGACCGTGAAAAGAATTGAGTAATTTGAGTAATTTTGAGTAATTTTATTGACCACATGATTAACGTTGCATTACACATTGTTGTCTAACATCACCGTCACACTATTCTAAGATAAGGTAAAAACTTTTTTATTTAAAGAATTTATATTAAGGTTCAGTAATTCGGGTGTTTAGTGGCCTGGCGGCCCGCAATTGCCCTTTTTTCGGATTCTACGAGTGAGAACCTTAATCATATGACTAGTTGAACTATAAATGGCATGAATCTGTTGAATACGTGATGTCATACAAATTTCGTGTCGAAATGGTATGATACTCGTCTCGTCAGGATTACAAAAGAAATTTACAGCTGAAATTTATATTATTTCTGACTATTATATACATACAGCACTTCTATCTGACAACTCCCTTATACAAGGGAAGATCCTCTACTTGAAATTATGGAGATGTAACGTTAAAATACCGCGGTTGTCATTCGCATCTAGTTAAATTGTCCATGAGTTCTTACGGTAAATAATCACTCAATTATTCGGTGCTACTAACAAAGGCATTGAAAATAAACTGATTTAATTAGAAAAAAATAATTTGGAAAACCTCCCATAAAGCTGAATGAGCATTGTTTTGCAAAGGGATAATCATAAACACTGCGACGCCAAAAATGAAGATTTGCATCTCCTTTTCTGTAAATCAAGAATGTTCAACTACAAATGTGATTTCACATGCTCTGCACAGTAAATAATTAAAATGGATACTTTATGAATGCAAAAGGAATTATTCCTGGCCTTACTTTTTACCAATTTGCGCAGGCTACTATAACGCAGTCGTTAATCTTATTCTCATTTCCTGTTACATAGGCTGAAAGTCCTGACCGGAGAGAAAAATCGCGGAATAAAACGTAAGCATGCGCGTCGAAAATGATTTTAAGAAATCCGTACTTGTCAATAAAAATTAGCGACTTCTTCGAGTGATGGCCTAATGTACTGTACAGTAAAGTAGTAGTGGTGTGTTTATTGCCTATACGCTTGCTAGTGGTTCCGGCGTCATGGATTGGCGGCATTAGCACTCTCCTCTGTCCTCCACACCTCCACACACTGTACTTTTACCTGTTAGTACTTGCTTACTTTTATAATTCTTTGCCTTCTTTCCGTTCGTATTATTAACTCTGAATTTTTTGAGACCTTCACATACCATAATTTATAATACGGCAGTTAAAGCGAAGAGTTCTTTTAGAAGTCCTTGCCTGTTTCTCTCATATTGTTATTACATAATGGGCTGTTCTCTCTCTCTCTCTCTTTCTGTGAGCACATAGTAGAACTCAGCCAGTTACATCGGTTAACAATGAGCCTGTTGCTGCCAGCACAACCACAAAACCATAGAATAACTCAACCACTTACTTATTTAGTTAGCTAGCCACCCTCCCATCTACTTACATCTTTGCCGCTGGACTCTAACCTTCCCTAAGTAGGTAGTTAAGGTTTGCTGCAATATTCACTAAAGTACATTTCCACAATTTCCCAAAAATTTACTTACTCATTTCTGTGACACTCTTATAATCTCTTCTGTTACTTTCTCCATAACTTTCTCTTTTTCTGAATTGTTCGCAAAATACAAGTTTAAATAATTAAAAGTAGAATTGTGAACATGATTAAAGATTTTACACCAGGATTCTATTAGTATTAATTATTAGTACTTATTAGGAAAATTTAAAAAATAAAAAATTACCAAACTGTGCTTACAATAACCGTTTTGACGAGCAACTGGTGATCATTTCAAAGCTATTGTGCACCAGTTCTACAGACCAATTCCGTACTTTAACAACATTTGAATGTAATCGGCTGAAAGTGTGCATCCGTCCTTAGCTCACGTAATTTACGTTAAAGGAACCTTTGCATGACTGCAGCACATTGAAAAAGTGTACAACATTCGCCCTGAGATAATCCTCATTCACAATCGCCAATAAAACTGCAAACTGCTCTCTTTTAAAATGGCAGTCATGTATGTACAATACTAGGTACATTTTTGGACTTACTGTAATTACGTTCAGTGCTTTCCTGCGTAATGTGATTTTTAGCAGCACTATCGCATCGCTTTACTATTTATCTGGTATGTATCTACACCTGCTCTCGCGCTTACTGCAGCATAGATCCGCATGTGGTGCAGGTAAGTACGTGGAAAAGCGTAAAAGGCTGTCTGACAGTGTAGTCTGAATGTGACGAAGGCTTATTACATCGTTAGCTGCACGCTGAAATGGAGCAGTGGCAGCATAGCGATTCCATTTATATAATCTAATCTACCAAGCATCATTCATTCTCTGATTAGAATTTCCACAATTCACATATTATCAAGTAGAACTCATTTTCCTCCTTCTAGCCACACTATAGATCATTTTCAGAAAAAACTATAATTTAGAGTCTACACTGCATTATGACGTGGCTGAAGCTCAGATAGAGAGAGAGAGAGAGGGTGAGAAACGAGCGTTTCTTCTTCCTCCACTAATAATGCAATCTGCTGGAATACATCGGAAAATTTGCACAATGCAATAATGGGAACAGGACAGAGAACCCGGCTCGATACTCATCTCTCTACACTAGACTATTTACTAATATAATATACGTACGCCATAGAGAATATGCAAGGTCAAGATGCATAATATTCTAGACAAGACGGTTCGAATTGCACACAGTCGTACAGGTAATTGTGAAATATAGTGAACTGCCGTGCACTCACATTCTCATGAGGTGGCTGGTAAAAAGGCGAAATAATTGAAAACGGAAGTGACGAGCCACTCGTTAAAGGGAAGTGACTATTCAGTATAACGAAAAAGTCAAGGTAAGGCAAAAGTGCATGGACGAAGACGGATTTACAAGAAAAGGCAACTGTGTGTAAACGCTCCAACGCTCCTTATCCCTTCTACACTCTCGTATACAGGGAGAGTACAAACTGGTTTTAATTAAAGGTGGAATGCAATGCAAGGGAACGGAACGCAACAGGGAGGAAAAGCACATTGCATATTGCACACATTTTTCAACAAGTCCACCAACACAACTTTTATTCCACGTACTCCGCACTCACTCACTCTATTAGCATCCTACACACAATCTCTCTCTCTCTCTCTGTACAATGTTACAAGATGCACAGAATCAGATATAATCTGCTGAGTAAGTAAGTGAAGGAGCAGAACACCTAATTGTAAACTAACTACATATATATATAAAGGGAGCAACAGTCTGTCTGATATCATTTCACAGAAAGTTATATAGCTTATGTGTAACCAACATAGAAATTCTAGTAGTGAGTAAGTACATGTACATGAGAGGGAAAAACGACCGGAAATGTTGAATTGCACTGCGAAGCGACTTACATACTCGAAGAAGGTATTGTTATAAGAATGCTCGCTCTATGAATAATACCATGTACGATTCTATCTCTTACTGTATCTCTCTCTCTCTCTCTCTCTCTCTCCCTTGCAAAGACAAGTAGTTTAGTTTAACGTAGCGTAGTAAACTCGAGGAAAGAAAGCCGTATACAATTCTACAACATATGAGTTTAATACTTGCACAACAATATCCTTCAAACAGTCAACGCATTATATATGTACGTCATGTCTAGTAAATGCAACGGTGGTAGACGGACCGGACTGTGTATGTACGCCGAATAGGAGGGGAATAGACGCCTAAATCCCATGTATCTCTGTGTTCTGCCACTGTGTTCAATGTAAATGGCGAAAAAAACGGAAGAATAGAATAGAAGCAGAACGACGAGCAGACATCATCAGAAGACAGCAGAATAACGCCAAACTATTTTATACACTTAAATACACTGAACACAGAACACAGTGTACGTACAGTATGTGTTGGCTGGCTGTATAATAGAGGAGAAGAAAAGAAGACGAACAACGACAAACTCCCTTCAACTGACTTCTTTAGTATAAATGGCTTTTCCTTATTACACACTCACAGATCATCAGAAGAGCCTCTCTCGATTGTTCTCCCAAATGTCTCCTTTATTTCCATTGTTGTCGCTCACAGTGATACGTAGAGAAACATATATGCGTGCTTATGGAGGAAAGAAGCGATATCTAACAAATGTACAACTCATGATACATGGTACACCTACGTAAAGGAGCGTAGGACGCTAGCTAACCGTGCACAAGGCACACACAATAGAGGTGAGCATTACGTAATGAGAGATGTATATAATATAAATAGTAGACACAGACTGCTGTGGTAGATGTGTGCTTACATGGACATGACATGACACGGAGTGGAAGAAGTATGTATGGGGGACTGTGTAAGTATTGCAGCCATGCTGACGACCTGCGGAGGAGCCTTCTACTGGTCGTAGTAATCATTGCTGACTTTAAGCCTGACTTACTATGTCTGTAAAGCAGCGGAGAGAATACATCATTGTGAGGGGAATAGTGTAATGAATTCTGCTGTTCATTTTAATCCAAGACAACTCTTATCGCTAATTGCATTCACAAGAACAATGGACTATATTACATACGTACACATCCTTTTGGGTTTGATGGGCAGATAAGATGAGTCAAAGGTGCTAAAATCTCCACTATTGTCAATTTTCAGTCCAGCCAACCCAAACTAATGCGACCAGCTACGTACCAGAGAGAGAGACACGTGAATAAAATTGCCCGTTGATGCAGATACCTAAACGAGTATTGTGTGTAATTTCATAACGACTGGTAGGGTCGCCATTTTACAAAAATGCGTGTAGTCACGAAGGACCAACTGTTTAAGCAAGGTGCCCGCAGAGAGGGTGACAGTGTACATGGGCAGTGCAATTGTGACGCTCTATTCCGCTAGAAAATGCGATTTCATTAATAATTCGCTTGCACGAATTATCTAAAGCTCTTGGAATTGTGGTGCTAGAAATGAAATGAAATTATTTGTGAGCAGTCAGAGAAATGTGTATGTAAGGCCGTGTGGTGGTGGTGGTGGTGCATTTATGGATGGACTAGCAACTTGAGGATTAAGAAGAGTACGTTAGGATTTCCAAGTAAAAGAGTTCGAGTAAGAAACATTAAGGAATGGCTGTGCATTATAAGTGAGCCAGTATCAGTACAAAGAAGAGGAATCAAGGTTGGGCGGCGGCAGGAAGTACATTTATCTTTTATCAAGTGCTCTGGAATTGCGTAAGGGTAAGGCTATTAGTATTTCACAGCAGTCAACCCTTATTATACTCGTCTCTTCCACTCCACACTATCTCTCTGTGTGTATACAGAAACATGTACCATGTATTTATAAGTAAAATGCTACATTTGTACACTGAAATGATGGTTACTACTTATTTGTACTTATTCTTGTAGGCAGTACATGCAAGTCGTACACAATCGACTATTACCACTGACAATAGGCCTGCCAAGAAGAAGTTTCCTATTTTATACAGTATTATCATTGTGTGCCTACTCACTAAAAACCGCACTGTGTTACACGTAATGTACGCTTATTTTACATTTGTAGCAATATTTTGCCTGCCTGCACCTTTTTAGGCTGTAAGTGTCTCTTTAGTCACTTGGCGTTCTTCTTGGAAATCATTCTTGGAAAATGTTACACAATGCACTTTACACAAGATCCACGCAGCACATTACCAAATATCTGCATCCCAGGCAAACCAGAGAGAGAGAGAGAGGATCTTCTAAGTAGCATAGAAGCAGCTTACACTGTGAATTGTGCAAGATACTCCCAGGGTTTCAAAAAAGCCACCCCAAATTAATATTTCACAATTGTTACAAAAATCCCAAACAGATAAACCAAACAAACGCATAAATTCACAAAGATGGTGGAAAATTTCAAGTAGAACATCAGACGGTATAGCAATTATTTTTCAAATAATCCTATAAAAATACTACAATTTCAAAAAAATGCTTACAAGAAGAATTTTGCAGATGGATTAGCAACGCAACGATCTACGAAGATGCAGGAAACCATTGATAATATTTCCTAGAGCGGAAACCTTGGTGTATATAGGGAATAAATGCGAGCCATTAAAAAAGGAAGGCAGCAGTAAAGTTTGAGAATGAAATGCGAGCTTGGGAATATGTATATGCTACTAGTTCTGGTAGTAGTAATATGTATTTGTAGGATGTACTTATTTTATTTTACTTTAGTTATTTACGCAGAGCCCCATCGTAGATACATTCACAGAGTATACGTACACGATAGGGATTACTTACAATGGTATCTTTGTCGACAAAAAATGCGGACACTTCATATTTACTGGACTATGGACTTGAAGAAGTGAGTTGAGAGAGATTTTATTTACGTCTCCCTTGCCAGCATCAGCGAGAATGAGTGAGATTGAGAAAGCATTTCATTGAACTGTTGACTTGACTTCCTTTTTTCCCTGTTCTCTCTCTCTCTCTCTCTCTCTGCAGTACTGTTAATTCTTTCATCAGTTAATTGCAAGAAGTTCATTTCAACTTCCAATACATACACACAGTATCTCACTATATGTATAATAATATCAGTCATTACACTACAAGACTACAACTCTATATAAAACAAATATCCTCCTTCTTACAATTAATTACATGATACACACAGTATGTTTAGATGTTACTTTCTACAGTACAGTTTATGTATCTTCTCTTGTACACACACCACACACACAGAGGAGAGTGGGATATGCACATTCATTCATTGAGCACTCATTGAACATGAACAATTAGGTTTTGATGAGTGCCTTATTATTCCTCTCGCTCTTCTCAATGAATCATTCGGAAACGCTGACATTTATTGTTCATAAGCTGATTAGAATTAATTGATGGCCAATAACACATGGACACATTAACCCTCAGCCATCGCTCTGCTCAAAAGCCAATAATTCCTCTACAATAATTTAAAGCGTTGTTGTACTGAAAAGTAGGTCTTCTGTTGTGTCTTCCATACTGATTTAGATTTCACAATAAGCGCTAGAAATACAGAATTCGCCTTCTCGAGCAGCAAAGCGATTTGTCTAAAGTCCATCGTGCAGTCCAGTCAGTTCCGTTCATTCACTTTTCCCATACATAATCTTGTGGGTGTCCACTAACAACGATCGAGGGATCTTTTAACAGAAATCTGACAAACTGACTACTACGTACATTTGTATACTGAATTTCACAATATATTTTTAATCACTTAACGTTTGAGGGAATCTCTTGGAATCTACATGGTTTGAACTATTTCCTATAAATTTGTATCATCAAATAAGGAACACAAATATCAGTTCCATTTACTTTAAAGTACTGATACATTGCTTTTCAGACCCCTAGCAAACACTTTCTGGGTACCTTACGCTGTGTGCTCTGCTAGAAGTTGAAGAGAACCTCGTCGCTCACTTGACTTCTCATCATAATGTGTACAAGGAAAACGGAACGATTTTATTCTATTATTCTACTTTACATAAGCTTGGCGTATAGAAATCGAATAAATACGTAAGGACATGGAAAGAAAGGCCAGCTCAAATTATCTGCTCTACTCCTCGGTTCTGTTTTCTGTGAAGACTGTCAGGCTGAGCGTCATCATCCTCATGTCATCATAATGCGGTTTTCCTTTGCTCGTCTCACTCGCTCTCTGTCCTGTCCATCCGTCTGCCTTCTTCAACGTTTAAATGACGTACTTAGCTCAGAACTCCACTCAACATGACACCATACCAACCACCAACATAACACAACACCATCATACTCGACGTCGTCGTCCCCACCACCATCACCGCACACACACAGAACAGACATACTATTATTCTTTCTAACTAACTAAACCAACTAACAAACTCCCCAACGACATTGCGCATTTTTATACATTATCCAATACACATAGTAACATAGCGTGGTCCACCAACACAAACTTCCTTATGGGTAGGTAGCCGGCATATTTATCTCTCCCCAGCACGTACAAGTAACTACTATGTATATCATAGTTATATATGTACCTGTGCATTACCATTCTCCTGTATATGTAAGATAAATACATTAAAATACTAAGTGGACATCATTTGGTAGCCAACAGCTCACATTGCAAGCTCAGTATGTTGTAATGTAAATGTGGAAATAAATGGAAGGATACAATACATGTTGCAGAATAGACTTATATAGTATGGATTATTCACATAATATGCAAGTGGCTCGTCCAAGTTATGAAAGTCACATAATAATAATATTACTATTACATTTGGTGGGTCTATAGTTAAGGTAATGCTATACTTGTATCAGTAGTGGTAGTTGTAGGTGAGCATTTAATACAGTTTAGTTTTCGTTTGTATTTGAATTGCCACGGACTCTGTACAGAGTGCATATTCAGAGATAGGAGATAACTGACTGAACTCTAAAATAAGTCAAGACTCCTAGAGCAAATAATTGACTGTGAAGTCAACTGAACTGTACGTATGAGTAAAGTAAACGAAAGCACGTACAAATACAAATCTCCATGTAGTATCTCCGTGCTCTTATCCAATCCAACTATCTATCTCCCTTGTCTATCTATCAATAAATAAACAAGTGTACGAATCCAGTCTTACATTTACATACAGTTGAATCACAAACACACACACACACAACAGACAACAGTCACTCATTGCCAGGCTGTGCCAGTGAGTGGTGTTGTTGCAGAGCGCATTTGTGCTTATCTGTACTGCTCATTCAGTCTCTCACAGTTGTGATCCACTCAATTTGATCTCATATACTAATAATATCACCCACTCGAAAACAATATCTACCTTCCTACTACTAACTACCTACTGACTTTTTCACTGGCTTCCACTATAATATGGAATCGTAGAGAACATTTTAGTGTTTATATGATTATGGAAACGAGTTAAACCCCTGTCCTGCTCGACTATGAGACTATGAGTCAGACGAAGCTGACTTTATGAAGCAGTCTCAAATGGCAATAATAAAATTCCTATGTGAGATCAAAGCCAGTTAGTAGTTACTTTTCTTTCTTATGACTTTGTGTTGTCCTCCACGTATAAGCATATGTCTTAATTGTCTTGTGGCCGAAACTCGACCACTAAGTCCAATTGCATACATACAACTCATGCTCACACGTGAGTGTTGGCTGTGTGAGTGATTGACCTGCTCGCAGCAACTTTCTTGACTTCAAGTCAAAACCAACACAATTGACAACACCGAGAGAACACACCGACTGGAAATATTTGTACAATACTGTCAGTGAATTGCATTAATTTTAAGTAAAATTGTACGCACAAATTGTGCTTTGAGGATAACTTCAATAATTTTACTTTTGCTAAAGCTTCCAACATGAATGAATTCTTTAAAAAATTATAGTAAAAATGAAATTTGCAAATTTTTAAATGTTTGATTGTTTTGTTAAGTAAACCAGTCATTCTGATCAAAATATTTTCTGATAGTTTCCAAATACCCTAGTGCAACACTTAAATTTATTTTTAACTGCTCTTTCCAGATTAAAGTATTGTAATTTGCTATTCAAGTCTGTGTACTTTGAATATTATAATATGAATCATTTCGGAGCTGAATCTTATGGTAAGAAAAATTTGTAGAGTTAAATAAATTTGACGATTAATATTTTTTAACAAGAGTAAATATACCATTTTGAACTAGAAACAAATTGGTGGCCGGCACAATAATCTGCATCTTAGAATTACATAATAACTTATTACAACCCAGAGATTCTTAGTGCTGCAAAAACAGCGTACATGCACAGATGCACATTCAACAGGTTTTAGGCACAATAGCCCATGGGACTCTTTAGCAGAGCTTTGAACGATTCTACGTGAGGTCGCTGCTAATTGTAGGTAAGTAGAGTACGTTTTGAATTTCGCTCGTTTCCTCCTGAGATTCTGGCCAGTAATTTTACAGGATGAAGAAACTCCGACAAAATCAGCTTTCACAATGATCTCAGATGAATGTAAAATGCACTCTGGCAAATCATTGTAAAGGCTGGAGTCGTCTAGAGTTGGAAAATTACATTTCTCAAGTGCACTCATCATACTTCTCTCCACAATGAAGACTGCACAGGCAAAAGAAAACTTGTCCAGAGGTATTCCTATGTTATAACATTCGAAGTGAAGTTCTCCCTTTTCAATATAGGCTCGCATTGAATAATCCAAACGGTACGCTGTGAATGTGTAGAACACAAAATACATAGAGAGAACGTCGATAGCACACATATACTAGTAAGTATGTAGTAGTTGTGAAATCTTGAAGTAGCAGGAAAGCCAAAGAATAGACTTGACTTTGAAATACATAAGAGTTGTCTTGGCTTGTCTTGAATCTATGTTGTCTTGTCTGAATACGTGAATTATAAAAGAAGAAGCCTCCGGCACGTGTACTTATCGTCGAGTCTCGTCCACCAGCCAAAAGCCACAACTTACAATTCCCAGTGCAAGAGCACAGAAGCCGGCAAGTGAATTCCTTCAACATTCACAATGAACTCTCTCCCTTTCTAGTATGTCTTCTTAGTCCAACTTCTCTCTCTCTCTCTCCTTCTCTCTTCCACATCTTCTTCTTCGTCTTCCACCTAGAAATTCAAATGGAATCCATTATTCCTATTCCCTGTCAAAACTGTGTACAAATATACACCATAAGCACATTCTATAGAACTTACTGTGACGAAAACTTACGCTGTTACCAATGTCAATCTGCAAAAATTTCTGCGCTGCCGGTACTTTTTAAGTCTGTCAATTTTAAAGGTGCTCTGGACTTGGACTGGACACACCTGAAGAAATTTAAAACACTGTAAGAATTTCATTCTTTATGTTTCGTCAATCCACGGTTTGAGATGGCTGTACACCACTTTTTACGAGGAGAGACACGGAGAGAGATTGCACATTCATCCAATCCACCATTATTGGAGCCAGCAGAAGAAGATGGAAGAACAGATCACCACGGCCACGAGAATAGCATTTGCCTCATCCACCATCACCACACCACCATCCATGCCACCCAATGACACAAATACGCATTCCTCTGGAGGGGTCAATGGGTAGATGAGCGAGCGAGAGAAGAGACCTCCAAATCTGGTTCCTGCTTAAACAACATTTCTGGATTAATTTTTTATGCTTTTTCTCTGCCTTACTATTATTCCTTCAGTGATTGTGAGAGTTCACTTGACTTGACTCTGTGGGACTTTTCAGTCTTTCTACTGCCAACACAAATATTACTAGAGCTATTGTATCCTGTGTGTGTGTAGGCATTCGGAATGGGATTTTAGGCTGCACGTCCGTGCACTGCCTCCACTACTGTCATTTCAGTGGCAGACAATGCGACCGGAGGACCGTCACAGAGTTGACTCATAGAGAGAAACATGATCCGAACACAATCACATGACAAAACACAATAAAATCCCTTCAATGAATACGATCTATGGATATAGGAATGAGACAGATGACCATTGCACAACCACAGCAGCAGCTACTTCCCATACAAGCGAGTGCAATAGAATACAGTTGTGGTATATAAGGTCTCCAGAGGCGAATAAAAGAGAGAGAGAGGGATAATATAGCCGCTGCACTGCTCAATCAGTGGACTAGTATGCCCGGCCATGCCATCATCATCGCATCGTCCGTCTCCTCCCTTCAATCCCTCCTCTGCTGCTGCTGACATGACGGCCGAAAAGTCAAGTCGCTATTATTCTCCATTCTCTAATAATAATGTATGAAGTAGAGAAAAACAGTCTCTGTGTCACAGAACTGAAATTTGTTGTTGCTATTTATACGTATAGAGTAGACGGTCTCTTGCTGCTTTCGTCCATCCAGCTCGTTTGCAATTCCAATCGAACTGAAAACAAGGATGAGAGAGATGAGCTACATTTAATTCTTATCTGAAATGGACTGAATGATTGAAACCAGCCCATCCCCGTTTCTATTCACGTATACAGTGGTTATAATGTATATTTTGTCTATGTTTACTGAATGAAGAGAATGGAATTTCGTGTGGACAAAAACTACCAAAGATAAGTGTTCAAAATAGTTATAAATAAATATGAGAACGTAATAAACAAGTCAAATATTTTTCACAGTGGACCTGTATATACTTACCTACTTCTCAGTGAGTTTGCATATAGTCAGTGACCACTTTTTTGAGACAGAGATACAATGAGTGATAGATGGGAGACAGAGAGAGAGAGAGAGCGAGAGAAGTTGTATTTTACCGAAAGAAAAGTAGAACGAGCCGGCGACACTTCTTGTCTGTGTCCTGGACTGGACTGGAGGCTCTGTGTGTGTGTGATATGATGTGATGGTGATAATTGTGATAAAGATGATGATGCTGTATGTGCTGCTCCAGATGAATTGAATTCACTCACTTGTTGAATGCTCACCAACACGAATTACATATCATACACTGGAGGAGAGCGGCATCAGCAGCAGTGACGGACTTGATTATATTGTACGATTTATTGTACACGTCTACTATGACTCTGTGAATAATGTGTATTATCAGCACAGTACATATTATCCTTTTCTCGTCTAGCCTCCAATTATCTGTCTCTCTATGTCTGTACCTTGTGCAATGTCTTTATATGTCGTCTTCCTGGAAGCATGTACGTAAGCAGAAAGAAGAAGAATCAAGAATAAGACAGTGAGCGGACTGTTAGAAGGGAGCCGACATCAAATCTCGCAAAGAAATCCACTAGTAAATGCAATGAGAGAGAGAGAGAGAGAGCGAGCGAGAGGAAATGTCGGCGGCATTACATCAACCAACAGAGAGCCACATACAGAGAACAATCTCTAGTAGTACAGAACATGTAACTTATTCAATCAGTGTACAATCTGAACTAATACGTCGTCTACCTTCCTTTTTATTATCATCTCCGTGTTCACACTGAATTCATTTCAATTCAATGCAATCGCGGCTGAAAAACGCGAACGTCAAGTCAAGTGCGAATTTTCCTCGAATTCAACTGACACGAACAAGTATGTACCTATATATGGCCACTATATAACTATATACAAGCTTATATATATGCACATGAAAGGAATTGGCGTAGAGAAGAAGTGAACTGTAGTTTCTATGTTGCAGACAATGTTCACAATAGAGGTTCTACACAGACACAAGAAAATCTCGAGTGTTATTCCTAGTACAGAGAGAAAAGGGCGAGAGCACACACACACACACGAAACAAAACACCAGGCTAGCAGCAGACACGATAGCACAGCCACACAGAGCACTGGTATACTCACTCCATTCAGTTCGACGTGCACTAAACTAGAGTAAAACAAGCTAAGTGAAGTCTCTCTCCCGAAACTGAAATGTAAATGCACACCTACGTATTTATGCTGGTGACTCCAGCACACTCACACCACTATTATAGCATATAAAATTATATGTGTGCAGACGGCGACATAAGGATAACTTATAGTGTGTGCATATGTGTATCTACTGAACAGAGTTCTTGCTGCTTCCTACTATTGCTGCTAACTTTGGCTATTGGCTATAGTAATTTATTTTGACTTGTCAGCACAATCACCGACTGCAGTATACAGAGACTGCTATGTGCTACACAACATTTTCTCGACAAACTGAACGAACTGAACACTGGCTGCACTCTGACTGACTGAGTGAGTGAGAACTGTGAGAGAGAAACAGAGACCGAGAGAGAGACAGAGACAGAGAGACAGAGAGGAGAGAGGCAAGGCAAGTAAGGAATAGGCTAGGCCGAGCCAAGAAATGAATGCCCCCCAATATTCCACTACTATTACTACTAACAGTACATACAATAGTAGAGTACGTGTAGCAAACGATACTCTACTACTACTACGACCAGACGAACTACATCATAGTATTATTATATACACGTATATAGGTAGTGTTGTAGTGAGTTCTGTTTCAAATCTCATCCGAACTCAACTGAACTTGCTTTGCTAGCTTATAGCTTGGCCTGACTTCCCTTATCTTTTATAGTGCTGCTGCTGCTGCTGCTGCTGCTGCTGTTCACAGAACAGTTGAGACTGTTCTATGAGTGAATTTTCTTTGCCAGAGTTCTTTTCCTCGTATCCTCTCCTATGCTCCATACACTATTCTCTCGAATGTATGTAAAGTACCTACTACAAATAGTTGAGTTGACGAGAAGGCTATAGGTAGCTAAACTACAGTACACTCTGCAGCCACGGAGCCAAGTACAAACACACATACGGAGATACAGGCAGAGAGAAGGAACTCACGTCGTTTTTCACAGATACATACAACAACGTATTATGTACAGATACTTACAACAGTCTGCCTGCACTATTCACTGTGTGTGTGTGTGTGCAACCTCTCTCTCTCCGTCTTGTTGGCTTGGCCGCATTCCACGGCTTACTTTTTCATCGAGTTGACTTGACTTCAATTCAGTTGAGTCTTCTCGCAGAGCACACACAGCATCTCAGCATCCAACAGATTTTCTACCGTAACTTTAGATTCTCTTGTGAACTGAACTCAACTGTATATTACTACTAGACTACACAAGTCTTTTCCACGTACTACTACGTGTACGTATCCAGTCTCGTCCGTCTCGTCTCAATTCTCAACTGCTCGCCTCTACGACTTCTTCTTCTTCGATAAATGCGTGCACACTCTCTGCTAAGTCGCTGATTCTCTCCTTTCCTTCAACCTAGTATACTACCTCGCTCACTGTCTTAACTACCTTTACTATATTATAGCACGGTGTACATTATATTTCTATTGGGGTATGCGTACCCGTACTAGGAAAGTCCATCCTAAGTAGTAAGTTGTATTTGTGAGTAGCGGACGTGTAAAACTTTTAAAGCGTAGTAGTCTTAGTAGTAAAGTAGTAGAGTATTGAATCGGATAGGATGGGTAGTAGCCCATGGGTTTAAATGGGCTGACTCGACTGTTCTTGGGTTGACTGAAGAAGAAGAAGAAGAAGACGAGAGGAATTTGATACTGCGGCTGATTGTGGTACAGTACACATGAATGTTAGTACGTATACTTACACATCGATAATGCATAGAGAGAGAACGCAGAGGAATAATGTAACTTTTTATGAATAGTCAACCAAGTCAAGTCAGATCAGCATTCAAGTCTGCACAGAAGACAAGACAAGACAACAATGGGGAACACAATAGAACCTACAAGCAAACTACTAGTTTCATTACCTCTTTCCTCTCTCTCTCTCTCTCTCTCTCTTACTCTGCCCATACCTACACACAGCTACTACAACAACTACTACATGGATAAAGTATGGTAGTAGTTGTTGGAATCTCTGCAGAATTAAATACTGCTGCTGACAGTGAGAAGCTCAGCATATTTAGGTAGTGCTCTCTGTACAGAGGAGGGTGCATAAATACACAGAGAGACAAAGAGAGAGAGAAAAGCAGAAACCTGCCTACCTTCCTACTACTCACCTTAAAAGTTAAAACTCCAAAGCAAACCAAGCCACCTACTGTACGACTTCTCGTCTCGAATGACCACATTTCTCTTCTGTCAATGAAAAACTTTAATGAAATATTCAATTTCATCAACATCCTACAATCCTACCCATAATGTATCTGTGTGTGTTGTGTGTGCAGTTTTTAGAAGGCTCGACTCGACTCCTTGACCAGTCAACTAGCTACAGCGGAGGCAGACACACACAGACCGAGGTATTTGTATTCTGGTGCAATCACTTCACAGAAACGAAGAGGCAAACTTTCATGAATTCCAACCCGAGTCACAGTCAAAGTCAGCCGGAGCCCTTGAAAAGTTTTTACTACAACTCCAACTACTAGGTGATGCAGCACTGTCACACATTTACATAATTTGGGTATAGACCCAGCCCAAGCAAGACCACGCCAGGACAGGTAGTCAGTCACATTAGGAAGTTCCCGATTACTATATAGTCTCCCATCATATATTGTAGTAAAAGGTTATAAATAGATGCATTTTCTTTCTTTAATGCCTGCACTGTGCTATTTTTACGCAGAATTCCTCGGAATGCCTCCCTCCTTCCCCGTGATCATAGAAAAGGCGACACAGCAACAGAAGGCACACAGAGAGCAATTGAGAATCGACAACTAATAGTAGTGGTAGTACACTATCTTCTATACACACATTTTAGAGACGTATTTCTAAAGTGGTGGTGGGTATGTTGATTGTAGTGGTGGTGGTAGCAGTGGGTATGTGTAGGTATGTATGTACATTTGTTAATGTTTGTGAAAGGTGGTGGTGGTGTTGGTAGAGAGGAAAAAAGTGTGTACGTGTACAATGTACTTGTTGCAACGATGTACAATGTATACACTGTGTAGTGAATGTGTAGGTAGACTCGACAAGCCAAGACAAGACGGAGAGAGAGAACAAGAGAGACAGAGAGAGAGAGAGACAGAGAGAGAGAAGAGCTGGTTCCTTTGCTGCAAAAGGAATTTGTCTGGCTGCGTTGCTTGCGTATAAAAAGCCGTAAAGTAAAGGGAATGTGTATGCAGTATAGTCATCGTAGTAGTACGATGTGTATCCTCCTAGTGAATAAGGCAGCAAGTCGCAGTCAAGTCAAGGGATTGAATTGAACAATGCAATCCAATGGGCTGAAAGGCAATGCAATGTGAGAAACTCATAATAGAGTTGAACGCCCTGGGAGCTGGACTGGATGTTGGAATGGAGTCTGAACTTACTGAAATCCACATCACATAGAAACTACTTAGGACTACATTCATCCATGAATATCATGTCTCCACTCTCCCCATCTCTCTCTGCAACTCGCCGTACGTACAAATATAAAGAACACTCTAAACGCTAGCCTAACTTTTAAGCATGGTCTTTACGGATATGCAATGCAGTGTGTCTACGACTCACATACACATTACTAGTAGTGTGTATGTGTATGTACGTACTCTTTCTGTAGCACTGCTCACGTAAAGTAATTCAACTTGCCTGTAATGTACTGGTACAGGGAGTACATTGGAGTACACGCAGAAGGTAAATCCAAGTATATTCTGTGGTGTGTACTGTCTGTCCGTGTGTGTATGCTAGAAGAGTGTGAGTTGTACACGCGTAGGTGAATATCCTCTCAACTCAGTAAACTGAAGTTTATCTGAACCCTTGAAGAGCTCTGCAATAGTATATTGTATTTTGTATGAACAGCTACGAACAGAGATAGAGATGCGAGTGTAGGAGAAATACTAAAAGCCAACTACTTACACACATTGAGGAGTGAGAGAGAGAACGGAGACGGACGATCCCTAAAAATCTCTCTCACTTGTTGTAGGAATGTAGAATTGTGTGAGCTGTGAGTAATAGTAAGTAGTGTACACGGAGGAGAATAGGGAAGACAAAATAAGCAGCAGCGTAGCGTAAACTCTGTGTACAGAGATGAGATACTACAGGGAGCAAATTAAAGGAGAGTGTCTCTCTCTTGGTGCATACAGTAAAATAAATGGAAAGGAAAGCATTGGAGGAGTACTACTACTCTACCATATAGAGATATTGTGCTGGGCTGTACACCACCAGTGGAAAGAAGGAGTAGTAATAGTAGTAGTAATCGCGGAGAGAAGAGAATGCATTGCAAGAAGGAAAGGGTTGTAATGTTATGTGGTATAGTATAGTATATCCTGATTCAATGTGAAATAATGTATGTTCTCGTGAAACTAGCAAAAGGATTGTAAAATGAAATAGTTGTGTGTATGTGTGTGTGTGTGTGTGAGTGTGGAGTGTAGTATAGTATGTATATGTGAGTGAGTGTTGGATGGATGAAGAGATGAGGAGATGAGATCTGTGAGAGAGTCGAGAGTTTATGAATGGGAGTGGGAGGGAAGGTGGAATGTTCACTTCACTCCAATCTTTTCACTTCAACAAACCGAACCAAACGAAACGAAACCACATTTATACATTATATATTACACTACGTACACTACAAAGTAACTTAGTCACTTCACTGTGATGATACACTGTGTTCTGTGTGTGCACACAATAGTACAATAGAGTCGACCACACTACACCAGCGTTACACAAAACACACTGCGAGAGAGAGGATCTCCTCTGTGTGGATATAGCCCCAATACTACGATTACTACTACAAGCCATAATATTTTAATGCTCACATCTATACAGAGAATTCTATGTCTTCCTATGGATTTCCTAAACTTTTTTTGCACTACTCACAATACGATCATCTATCAGCTACAATACAGATATCTACAAGAAGATTTCCATTCCGCGTCACACACAAAAGTCTATCTATATTTGATTTTGCGTTTCACAGCAACTTGGCTTCTTCTACAGATGACTTTTTCTCGCCTCGTCAGCAATTCTACAGCATACTAACAAGTAGGAATCAAAAATTCACAGACTACAGAGCCGAATTTGCTTATTTACAGTTTGTTCCATACCTTTTTGTGCGGCTAGTTTGTAGTTTCCTTAGATCAGCAGATCAGATCAGTTTCTGGTGGCCCTACTAGTACTCTGTGGCATGGCACACACTAACTGCAGACACTGACTGATTGTGAATTGAATTGTGAGCGTACAGAAGAGTGTAGAAAGAGAGAGAGAGAGACAGAATAGATCTGTTCTCTGTTCTGTTCCAATGCTAATATAATAATTCGAAGTAGGACAGCTAGTCTAGACATTGTAGGGGGGTGGTATCCTTTCGTTTCCTACTCTCTGTGTCTGTATCTCTCTCTCTCTCTCTCTCTCGATATACATTGTATAGCAGTAGAGGAGCATATAGCTATTCATGTGTTGTAGTATTGTACTGTACTGTGAACCGATCCTTTCCTCACACAGCCTGAAGTATACATTAGTTGCCTTTCTACCAACATTAACATTTGCATTAAACGTATTATAATATTACATTATATTATTACGTACGTGGATCTGTCCGTCTGTGTTCGAGTACACTTGCAGAAATAACATTGTACAAAGTATTCTAAGTGGAAATCGTATGTACTATCGCATACTTATTCCTCATATGTATAAACAAAATTATGGGAAACTACATGACCGTACGTGTATTCTAAGGTATATATGTGCACAGAGAAGAGAGAGATACTTGTTAGTATTGTGTTTTTTCTATTGTCGTGGTTAGTGTATTTACCCTGACTGACTAGCTGATTGTGAGTGGCTTCGTTGGGCTAACTATGCATGTCATGTCCTTTTTCTCAATGGGTTTCTCTTCCATGGAATCTGCGTATTTCTGTGTGCACTCTCTGTGTGCTTGTGGTACATAAGCGCAAAATTTTACTACTATCTCTACAACACTACACCGTATGGCCAATGTATGGGTTTACGGAGTATGTAATGTCCTTAATAATAGATAGTAGTAGTAGTGAAGAAAAGTCAAGTCAATGGTCGAGTCCGTCAATTTCCTTTCCTCCTCACACTCCAAACAGTCACTAGTAACTTGTGTGTGTAATAAATAAATATAATTTGAAGTCAGAAGTTCGTACAAATGAACTGGGACGTGATACGATACTTGGCTTCGCACTTTGAATGTCTCGTATTATTATTATAATTCTACATATATAAGGTCGTACTACTATGTAGTACTGCTCTAAGTGATTAAGAAGGAAAAGCGACTGTCCTGTCCGTTGTCAGTGCACTCCAATAATACACCAAGTACAGGCAACAGCCAGTAATAATTCAATGCATACAACAAAGTAGAGAGAGAGAGAGACGAGTGAGAATATACAGGGAGCGAGGGAGAGACGAATTTCCGCTTGCGAAAATTTTCGTCGACGACCGACTCTCAAGTCAAGCCAAGTCAGTCATATCTAATTTGGCTTAAGTTGGACGAGGTAGTTGAATTCTGAGAAAAGCTATTGTCCGTTAAAATCATTTTTCTTGTATAGTAGTTATGTAGGACGGTAAGAAAGCGAATAAGTGGCCATAGTAAGAAATAACGAGAGAGACTGAGCAAAGTCTGAAATCCGGTCGGTGCATTTTCCCTCAGGAAACCCAAGCAACTCTGAGTGTTGTTTATCTTGGACAGGAATCTCCCGCTATAATAATAATAGTGATGATGGTGGTGGCTACTATAGTCTCCTTTCTATTCTATATGCTAGCGATTACAGTCGATTTGATAATGTTTTATACTACATTTGATAATGATATTATTACATTAGAGAGGAGTACACTTGCCTGCTCATTCCTCCTCGCTCGTTTAGTAGTGTGCCAGAATAAAGTTGAACTGAATGCGACGACGACGACGACGACGAAGGGAGTCTTCTCTGTGTGTGTAACATAACGAAGCTCACTCACTATATCGTATTTTAGCAGTAGTAGCTATCTACTTGAAGGTACTTACGGATGATTGTAATATTATTATGTGAAGTAGCAGTCGTAGGATTTCATACGATCCGGTACGATATGAAAGAGGAAAGGTGAAGCGATAAGAACAATAAAAGACGAGAACGGAGCAGGTGCTAAGCAGAAATGTTGTTGCAAATTCAGTCGACAGGAAGTGTAAATGAGACGAGAATTCTCTCATTCTTATTTACAGCATAGACACATACAATGAGTTGTGTGTGTGTGCGTATTTACATGTACAAAGAGAAGGTGGAATATACTTAGTAGAGTCTATTTAAGCTGCAATCAACTTATCTCATTATTAGTGAGTAAGTGAGTGTTGTATATATAAATATTGTAATGGTGGTAGTAAGCAACCCGAGAGTCAGAGGAGAATACGTAGTTAGTTTCTTTCTGTAAATTCTTTCCTTTTTCTTTTCTCTGCTCAACGGAGCATCAGACGAATAACTGATGATGATGAGAGAGTCTCTGTTGTATACGTAAAGTAGTAACTGCTGCCATTTGATGTAGAAGAGAGTGGCGGAAGAAGGCGACATGGAGGAAACAGATTGTAATAATATTTATAATTGTGTAACGATTTAATGGCTATCGTAGTAGCTGGTGGTCTTATATATGGATGATGGGGAATCCTGTTTTAAATCCTTTTCACACAATGATGGTAGAACAAAGTTTATTTAACTCCGTCGTCAGGGGAGAACAGCAGACTTGTTGCATGATTTCTCTTGTGTGCCGGGAAAAAACTCGGGCAATTTCTTTTCACCCGGCTCAATTTAGTATTCCAGAAAAAGGACAGCGCTCAAGGTTGACAGAATATTTATTCTAGTTCTACAGTCAGATGATGGATGTCCAATTCAGATTTCAGATCACGTACTAAAAGTGTACAGAGTAACAACAAGTACTTTTACTCGACTCGTCGCACATTCTTTTGCACACAAATGGGCAACACTTGTGTATTCAGTCTCAAATCACTACTACGACATAGTAAATAACTACAAAGTGAGAAAAAAGAGACAGAGATGAGAGAGAGAGAGAGCGAGTCAGTGGAATCGAAGAAGAAAAATCCATTTCACAACATGTAGAGCACAATGACAAGGGTCTGGTGGTCTAGTCTGGCTTGGTCTGGGCCAGCAGCAGACGAGTGGAAACCAAGTCATGTCAAGTAGTGGTGATGGTGGTAGTAGAGTAGTGTGAGAGAATTGAATTAGAGGCGAAAAGGAAGGACGCGGGGACGATGACGATGAAAAACGACAACACACGGCCAACTGATCAGACACGAAGAAGACAGACTGACGAACTGCAGTGAACTGAACCAAAGTGATCTGCTGATGGGATGCTGGGATGGAGCAGAGCGTACAGCTTAGAGCTTGCTCACTTGGCTCGCACGTCTACTTCTAATGCTGAATCAAAATCAAATGGAACGCATTATAAAAGACGACGACCAAACGGCTGCTCAGCTCAATGCCTACACAAACACACAATACACACAGTGTCTACAGTGTGTAATGTTATGTTATATGGTTCTATAGTAGTAGTACCTATCGTGGACATCGCATCATCAAGGCAACTTGTAGTATATGCAATGTAGTATATTGCTGAATGATAGGCTGAAGATTGGTAGACGAGAGAGACTAGACGAGCCAGACTAGACCCAACACACATTGTAACACTCACAGACATCTACCTAGACTCGTCGTCACGATACAGTTTATATAGATACACGTACTTTTGTGTGTGTGTAAACTGCATGTAGATATTCGAATTTTCCTCAACTGTAGTAGTAAAAAGAGGCTAGCTATACTTTACGTTCCTTAGCTGAACCCCAGTCAACTGAACTCTAAGATTACACACAGATACTTATATATAGACAGATAGACAGAAGAGTGCATACAAAGTATACAGTACTAGATACGGAGAGCTATAAGTAGAATCTCTTCTATTAGTAGTACATGCTACACGTCGCCGCTCGTACTAACGTGTACTATTATGAAGTCAAGTCAAGTCAAGCCAGAGGAACGACGAACACCGACAGACAGACAACCGACTGACGATGAGAGAGCAAAACTTGTGCAACACACCAACACACACACTATATATACATATATTATTACATATATAGTGAAACAACTGAACTACACAAAGATATTTAGGGAGACAGACAAGACAGCAGCAGCAGCAGCAGCAGACTCTCTGAGATAGCAAAAGATAGCACCGTGTGATACACAATACAATCGAATACACAGTGAAAACTGCAGCTTTGAATCACATTTACGATGAGAGAGCTCACCACTTCTACTAACCATATTGTGGCTATTACATGAATATTATTACCATATGTACATACATTGTAATCGGTGGATAGAGATAGTCGTTTGTGTACGTACATGTAGAGTAGAAAAAGAAATAGCAGAGTCAACTCATCTCGCACCACAGTCTCTCACTCTGTGTCCATGGCATATTGTATTTTTATATGATCTGTTCAGTGTCTTCTTGTCTACTATACGTATACAGTCTGGTTTAAAAAAAAGAGGATGATGGTACGGAGAGCCACTGTACATATTCCTATTACTATAAGTAAGGGCTATGTGCCATCCTCTTTTGAGAGAGGTGAATGTGAATAATATGATTCACCATTTCTCTATTTTATATCTGCTAGTATTTTCCGTAGGTGTATCCATCGTAATAGTAGAATGCACAATTTGTGGGAGATGCTGATGATGATGATACATTCAGTTCAGTTGCTTACAACGTAACCTTAACTATAATAATAATATTATAAAGTGTTGGTCTTGCTGTTCCATGTCTACGGACAATTACAACGACCGTACAAAATAAGTCTCATACATTTTCATATCTACATACTTGTATATTTATAGTTTATAATAATCAGTGTATGCACACACACACACACACACTTGCACCGTTTACAAAGTGAGTCTAGCCTACTAAATATTCTTCTCTCTCTCCCTTTACCACCACCAGTATTATTATTATGGGATATTATTTTGGACACACCGTACCATATGTATGTGAGTTGGTCTCTCTCTCTCTCTCTCTCTAGAATTAGAATTGAATTTGCTTAGCTGAGCTGAGCTGCGAGTCGAGTTCGGCTGTTTGTTAGAGCCTTTAGACAGTGAGTACATTAGAATACAATTGGAAAGGACGGCGAAACTGGGGAGGCTTTAGAGCGAGAGAGGAAATATTGCTGCATTACATTACATTGCCACTGCCACGAAAGGGGAGGGAGGGGGACGAGAGTAGATGACGTTGCTGCTGCTACAGCGTGAGCTTTGGATGGGGAGTCAGCGGGAGGAATGTGGAATGTGGACGACGAGGTCAAATTCCTTGGTGGTTTGGTTCGTTCGTGGTGGTGGTGGTGGTGATGATGGAATCGTAGGTAAGTAAGTAGGTAGTCCTTTAGTACATTGTATGGGTTGTTAAGAGAGCGATGTGTAGGTATTCCAACTGTGGCTGTGATGGTGTTCCCCCTTATGGCATGTTGGTGGTTGTAATTGTATGTGTATGTGTACCAGAGAGAGAGAGAGAGAGAACAGTCGTGGACGAAAAACGCACAAAGTCTTCATCGTCGTCATCATCCTCATCCTCATCATGTCCTTCTTTCTTCGATTCAACGTACCGTAAGCCATGGGATGGTTGCCTGGCTCAAAATTTTTGGTAGCAATGCTCTTTTAATACATCCCAAAGTCGAACTCACTCACCACTATGTATACATAATGTGTGTGTGTGTGTGCGAATGGGATCGGAAAACTGCGGGGACTTCACAACTACTAACATGCAACCCACATAACCAAGTACATATAAGAGAAAGTAGGTGGGCATCAAATGTCAGGTACAGTAATGTACATACAATGCAACGAACTTGCGAAAAAATAGCAGCAACAACAGAGACGCTCAAAAATGCATTCACACCATACTCTGTGTCCGTGGGCAATGCCATACATGTACGGTGCAGAAAGCACAGCAGTAGGTGTAGCAGTGTGTGTGTGTGTAAAAGGGGAATTTTCGAAATCTCGGCAACAGTTGTTTTGAAAAAGGCGCGGATGTGGCTGCGCATGAGTGCAAGGCATACCAGAAACCAGCATCCATATAAAAGATACTCCAGCTGATATGATAGTGGTGGTAGATGTACTGTGGGAATCTGATTGTGAATGAATGATGAGACTCTCAGCAGCCAGAGAGAGAGAGAGAGACAGAGAGACAGACGCTTGTGGTTGTTGTACTATTCTCTGTGGTACTCTAAAGGTTGTAGCGTGCATACTCGTATAACAGCTAAGCTAGTTATATTCTAGATGACTTGACTTGACGTGACTGACTGTTGGTCTTCTCCATCACACAACTATACATGCTGTACTAAATGTACTACTACCTACTTTCGTTTTTAGCGTCTACCAATAACACCACTCTTCTCATCAAATTGTCTATTCGTTGTATTTCGTTGTTTTGTGTTGTGCGTTCTCATGGTACACAGTACGAAGAAATATATAAAAGCAAAATTGAGTATATACCTAATCATCTTTCTTGGAGAGGAGCATATACACAGAAGAGCATTTGCAGTGCAACCTTTAGTGCAATAGTGTGTGGCTATGAAAAAACTAGATGATTACCTGAGATTGTAGATTTGTAATTTGAGAATGAGAATGGGAATCGCCGGCCAGCAGACTTCGCACGTTCACTTCTTCCTCAGTCCATTCCACCTGACGTATAGGAAAAGTTGCGTTTCTTTGCCCGTTCTTCTTCTGGTGTTACTTCTTCCATTGCAATGCATTATTCGCCGTTGTTCACTTCAGAACAGTAAGGCAGCGAGACAGAGAGAGAGAGAGAGAGAAAGAGAGAGAGAGAGAATAAGCTGATTGTTTTCTGACGTAAGTTAAGTCAAGTCAAGTGAGTATACTAACAATAAGGAGGAGGAGAAGAAGAAGGACTCGCTGCACTTTTGTTCTTGGCATTTCTCAAGGAGCAATGAATGGGAAATTGTTTCCGCAACCGGTACGCTAACTGGCTTGTCTTGACTTCTCACTTGTCTTGTCTTCCTTACGTAGTAGCTCGTTTCCATTCGCTTTTTGTCTTTGTGCTGTCCTGTGTGCACTGCAGACTTGCTTGCAAAGCCATTTCTTCTTCTTTGGCTTGGATTCATGTCCGTCTCTCTGCTGTCTGTCTGCTCCATGTAGTCAAATCATCTCTTCGCTGCTACTTCTCACCATAACAATAGGAGCTATATGAATGTTGGTCCATCTCTTCATCTGTTGCCGTGCTATTTTTTAAGAAAAAGCAACAGAAAGAATCTTTATTAGTACATTATTATTATTATTACTGTATGCAGCATCAGGCAACTATTTAGAATCAGTACAGTAGTAGTAGTGGTCGTAGTTGTACAACTCGATCTGACTCTACGACAATTCAATTCAAGACAGAAGCCAGTAGTTGCTACTATAATCTGTGTGTACTGTAGTAGTAGTGCGAGCTGTCAAGAAAATTATAGTAGAGAGGAATAAAATAGGAAGAATAATAGAGCCAGCGAGCGAGCGATAGAAAGAGACAAGACGGTGGAATTCTTTTACAGAGGAGTACTGTGCAGTAGATAGGATTGAGTACTACAAGAGCCTTTTATGCAGTGCCCTGACTTTAACACGACTACAAATACTGGCAGATGTATGAACAGACAAAATTCATAATGCATTTTCTGTACACTTGTTAGTCAGAGGCGGATTTAGGGGCAAATGGGCGGTCGCACTCCCCTCAGAAAGAAATTTTAAAAGGAAAAAAGTTAAAATAAAATTTGAAAAATGCCCAAATTTCGCACTTATACTGTGAATCCTGTGAACATTTTGTTGCGTGTATTGGTTTCGCCCACCCTGAAAAATTTTCTAGATCCGCCCCTGTTGTTAAGCATTATATTTACAAGAAATGGACGGAAGGAAATTGTTCATCGTGTTGCACAATAAATGTATAGGCCATCAGCTATTTTGCTCTCTGCATTGGATTGACTGCTAAGCGCTATAATATATGTAGGCCTTTTTCACTCGACTTTTCCATTTTGTCGTCATAGCTTTTACTCAAAGTAATCATAAATGTCTGCTCTTCAGAATAGCTATCTCACATTTTCCTAAAAATGCTTAGTTTTACAGTAAAAGTGCAATAAACTTTTCGAAGAATTGACTGTTACCGCAATTAGTGGTGGGCACAATTCTTGTATCCAATGGGCATTTGAATATTCCATCATAGTAAAGACATGTAAAGGCATTCTAATATCCATTGGATACAAGACTTTTTTCCCTCCACTACCAGTCAATTATTCAAAAAATTTATTACACTTTTATTGTAAAACTAAGAATTTTTAGGAAAATGTGAGGTAGTCATTCCGAGGCACAGACATTTGTGATTATTTGGAACCCTTTCAGTCCACAGTACGTTAACAATTGGCCATTTTGGCTGATGTTAAACGCACATCATTTAACATTGGTGGAATAGGAGAAACGAATTTTTTCCCCCCGATGCTAAATTTTAGGATTATATTAACTATGTATACATAGTATAGTATTTTAATCAAATGACGACAAAATGGAAAAATCGAGTGAAAAAGGCCTATAGTTAATTTAGTGTGTAAAGTAAAGAACAATTGAGCAAGGTAAGACATTTGACTGCCCTAGTGCATACGTATGCTAAATGTAAAATGAATGTGATGTGCAGTAAAAATTGAGTGAGAGGGAAGTTCCCACTCTTAAAGTCAATTTTGAGATGTTCATATCACATTTAGGAACGTAGTCTTCTACTAATGCCGTTTCCAATGTAGCTGACTGACTATATCTATTTCATGCAATTAAATATGTGCAGCAGCAGCAGCAGCAACAGAAGAGAGTACGAGCCGGAGCAGAGTTGAACGAGTGAGTGAGTGAGTGGATATAAAATGATGATGATAAAAGATATCTGCTTACATGCCTAATACTTGGTCATACATAGTCGTAGAATATGTACATATAAAGAAAGCAACCCCATCCTCTCTCTCTCTCACACACACACACACACAGATTCAAGTGTAATGCACATAATAATGTGATGTATTCACCGTCCAATGTTCAATTCCTTCTTATGCCAAGAAAAGGACCATCACACAGCATCCCCACTGTACGAAAGAGAGAGAATCTCTACATAGTCATATGGGCGAAGGCAGCGCAGACCTGCTAATCTTGTCTGTCCTGATGTGTTGTGTACATACATATGTTGTATGTATTAGTGAGTGGTTGAGCCGCCTATTCAATCTCTGCGTACACAGACAGCACAGAGAGCGATACACAAAGGTTCTATGACAAACTTCGAGTCGACCAGGCGAAGTTCACTCTGCATTGCTTGCCCTCACTTCACAAGATTCAATGAAGTTCACTATACTGCAGGCAGGGCAAGTCAACTAAAGTCAAGTCTGCAGTCAAGTCACCCAACTACATCATCGCTATCATCGCTATATAACAGAACAGCACAACGGAACACAAAACAAAATTCCACACACCAGCAGCTTGGTAGCAGAAGGAAAAAAAGGAAGAAATTTTAATTCATTGGATTTAGACCGGACTGGACAACAGGCTTTTACATGTACATTATGATCGCTCTCACTCACTCCTTGTGACTATGAGTGTTCTACTCACATGCTGTGTTGTAAATGCGTACAATCCACTGATATGATAAATATAGAGGGTAATTGAGTACATTTAGAGATTTGGAGTGGACTCGTAAAATTTTAAGAACACAAATACATACGTGACGATGACAATGTCTCATGATTTAATTATGCAGTGTACATATGCCACTATACATGGAAGGGTCCTTGTACCGTTTTACATAATATGACTTAAGCATATGTATAACATTCAAGAAAAGGTTTGTTTTCAGTTCAATTTCCTCTTGTCGAGAAAATCTCGCTGGGGAGCTACTTATTCCGCTTAATATAGGATTAGGGCTGCGATGATGACGTGTGTGTTGGGACTCACAATTATGCATACCACATACATACAAAATATAATATGATGCTACCATAATGCATAGCGGTTAAATTAGTACATGTTAGAGCAGTGAATGGATGTTTGTTGGTCGTCGTCCGTCGTTTCCTTATCAAAGGATATGATAGTGTGAAAGAGCAGAGTGCACGTTCAGAGGAGATATCTGAGAGTAAAAGTGTATGGAGCCATGTCATATCTTATATTGTACATACTGTTGGGAAAATGTTTTGAATTTTGTAGGTGACTGATTCAGAGTCAAGTGATACGATACGAGGTTAGCTAATGCTAACAAAAGTACCCTGGACTGAACATAATATGACCAGTCTTATCGTTTTTATCAGTACAGGGCCAGTCTTTTCACTCATGTTCAGCTCTTCTAGTATTTAGTAAATGTTGTTGTGGTGCTATGGTTGCAAAAATAAAGTCTGTGAACAGATTTCTTGCCAAGCAACGTAAAGAGTCAAGATTACAATGGGAGCCAGAGAGGAAAAAGAAAAGAGTTGGGAGCCACTTGAATTGAATAAATAGAATGCCTACCAGTACATTAGGGTCTTCTACAGTACAATAGGCCATGCACATAAAGGAACAGTAGGGTAGTCAAGTGAAGTTGACAGTAGTACCTAAGGGACACGTACTAGTAGTAATAATAAAGCAAGGGGATTTCTGCACCAAACAAACTACAACAACTCTGTGACTGGATGCGTGAGAGTGAAGCGAGAGAGAGAGAGAGATGAGAATGACATTCCACAGAATAGCGAATCTAAAAATCTATTCGTCTTGTATATACATACGTATTGTATACGTAGTAGTAGTAGGCACAACAACCTGTTGCATACATTTCACAGACAGGTGAAATGAAATAAAGTAAAAGGAAAGGATTAGCAGAACAACAGAATGAACAACAGGTTGCTTGGCTCGGCTGACTGACTGGTTACTTGTTGGTGGAATTCCAAACAAAATGGACAGAGTCAGAGAGAGACAGAGAGAGAGAGAAATCGAAGTCTCGTTCGTCTTGTCGCTTCATTTCACTCGTGAATCATTCCCTTCATTCATTATTGAGGGAGAGAGACAATTCAAATCCCCCATTCAAAAGCAGCTACTAGCTGCTTCCAGCCTACTTCTTCTTTACAACTACATTATGCCTTCAGTATACTGCATACCATTGGTGTGTGTATGTGTGCAATAAAAAACGATAAATTCTCATTTGGTCAAGTAAGCAAGAAACAGATTTCACATGTACTAGAATTCCTCTGTGTGTGAACAGAGGAATCAGTTGCTCGCGTCACGTGAACAACCTAATGACAAACGTACGTCTACATATTTTTGAGAAAAATCACGCGAATTTTTTTCGCCAGAATATTTAAAGCGGCGGCTGAAATTCAATCAGGCACTGAATACATGTGTCTCTAGTTCACTAGTAATGCAATGCATTGAGGGAGAATTCACAGGTTTAAAAGTCTGTCATTCATTCAGTTGCTGTACTTACTCTCGCAAGTCAGCTAATGCATTATGGAGCATTCCACGTCACATAGTGAGATGTAGCGCCACAGCAGCAGCCGACTGCTAATACAGCGACGAGTTATTTATTCTCTCTATCATAGCTGTACTATACCAGTAGTAAGTAAAACGCTGTACATATTTATATATATGATTAGTGGGCACAGGTATGTATTTGTGAACATGCAAAATTTACATGTACTTTTATTAATGTACAGAGCGACTGAGCTCGCTGGTAGCAATAATCTACTGTCTGTACGTTTTATTTTACTATTAGAAGATTGGGCCAGTCTTGTCTGTGTGTCTGTACTCAATACCCTCTCTCTCTCTCTTTCTGTCTGTCTGTCTGTTTGTGTACTGTGTACACAATCCGTAATAATGTCAGCAGTACATATGTGTGTTGTGTTGTTCGAAAAGTAGCAATGTTTCTGCAACTACAAGTGGTCTTCTTCTGGTCTCTTACTCTCTGTAATAGTAAGTAAGCAACAGAGAATAACAGCCAGCAACGAACTCTCGTCAAAAAGTGTCTGTGTGTCTGTTCCTTCGCCAACAAGCCAACCAACTCACAATAATAGTACAATGGGATGAAATATGAAATATTCTGTGCCAGTGCTTCGTGTAATTCTATGCAAAATATACGGACACAACAGCAACAGTCTGATGATGATGGCTACATCCCCTCTCTTGCGAAAAACGTGCCTCAGCCTCGACGTGCCTCTCTCCCCACTTAAAATATTCAACATACTAAAATATCCATACAGCTGTAGTTCCAATATCTGCATTCACTTAAATATACAGAAAATACAAGCACCTTAATTTTCAACAGCTGAAAGTTTTCATAACAGTTTGCACTATATAGTTATTAATATAATAACCTCACACGTTGCAATTAACAGGCGCGTTCAGACGAGAGTCACGTCCAAGTTCCCCCTATTCGTGAGTAATTGTAGCCAAGTAGTATCTGTAATGTTTTCTATATATATTACCGAAAGAAAAATTCTGTTACCTCTCTTGCCACAATCTGTATCTGTTCTCTTGCAAGATATAGCACATGTATAATGTATACGTACACTGACTGCTACAGAGAGTGAGATTCACAATCAGTAAATAATATTCTTTAATGTACTAGTAATGTAACGTAAGCTGTGCTAGTGGCTGGCCTAATCTAATACATATTTACATTCACATAGGAAGTTTAAGTTAACTACTGGGCTCGTATAAGTATATATAGCCAGATAGCTCTTATGTATCCACTCAATTCAATTCTCAACTGTGTATATGCTGTGCTCAGTGTATTCCGTGGCTCTGCTCTCTGTTCTACGAGAAAATGGTGATCATGATGAGATGACGTGGAAGTTTCCTCACAGTCATACATTACTATGCTTATGCTACACATAAGCTTTTATAACTTACACTGCTGCCTCCTTTCTGTTCTGCTCTGTCTATGCCCTATCTCTTCGTTCTTGAAGTCATCCCAATCTCCTAAACTATACTGCACACATACCACGTTAGTAGTACTCTAAATGTCTATGGCTTCACTAGATTTTTTCCTTATCTCTCTCTCTCTCTCTCTCTCTCTCTCTCTCTCTCTCTGGCTCTTTTCCGCTGGCTTCCTACATCCTACGTGAACGTGTGCAATTTGCTCCTCTCCAAGAAGATACTACTGCAACAATACAAATCATAGAGACCATGTTGCTAGTGGTAGTAGAAGCGAGAGCAGAGCAGAACGTACTTCTACGATCAATCAGAGGAGTGGGGTAGCTCTATATATTTATCTTCATCTCAAAGCCACCACCGCACAGATAAATTTTTGCTCTATGCACAGTACACACAGAAATCTTCGGTCTAGTTTACTTTGTATTAAATATATTACTATTCAGTGCTTAAGCATAGAAGAAATGTGTACGTACCAAGAAGTAATGAAGTACAAGCCCAGTGCTTCTTTATATGTAGTAGTAGTTTGTAATACAGAAGAGGGTATGGGCTTTTGCTGCTCTGCTGTGGTTCATTTCATCCTATCTCGGTGGTAGTTAGTAATAATAAGAATATCATTCGTGTAGCCACGACCACCGTTCGTACATGCACGTTACAAATGTCACACGAATGTATGGCGAGTGGTGAGGGAGTGAATTGAATGTATGAAACGAAATCTTATCTGTATAGCATACCATAGTAGCGCCAATGCTGGGTATAATGGCCAGGCCACAGCAGATAACACATTTATACGGAGAATAGTCGACGACGATTAGAATGAAGGCTGACTTGACTGACTGAGCTAAACAACTGAAGAAGAGAGAGACAGAGAGAGAGAGAGAGAGAGGGAGACCATAATACACTAATATGTATTATGTATAAACCTGAACTTATAATTTGCATTTTACAATTCCACTTTTTCCTTTAACATTTATTGCAGATGCTATTAGCATTACTATTACGACTCCCATTACCATTCCTTATACGTTGGTTAATGCCACAGCAGTAAAGTACAGTATCCGTCTACAACAGAACAGTATTAAGTACGTACGGGTGCGAGTCGGTCGGTCGTTCGCTATTCAACCTAATGTGACTGCACCATTACAACCACCACGCTATACCTTATATACTAATAAGCATATTATAAGCACACGAAAAAGTATGTACTGCATATATCGTAGTGCAGAGTATTTAAGTGTTTGTATGTACTACTATGGCTACGCTTAATGCTTCGCTTGGCTTAATATCTGTTCCTAGCTTTTAGCAGTGTTACGTGTGAGTTGTTTGCAGCGCTTACGTAAACCTATATTACAGAAGAGTTGTGTGAGTGAGTATGGAGTTCCCTCTTGCAGTCTGTCTGTGTGTCTGTGTCTTGCCTTAGGACTATTGAGCTGAGAGCAGACTTTTATTGTGAAGGCTAATACAAGGTGTTGCACTCTTAATGTCTAATTTCTTTCTTTCTATCGTCATGAATTGACTCGAGAGTCTGTTCTGTACTTACCTGCGACCTTAGCCTGACTCTCTTTACTATCCCTTCAGTTCTCATAAACTTATGTCTGTGTGCACACACAAACTTGTATATGGGTACACTTATAGGAATCTCTGGCGAATCCTGGTGCAATTTAATGCAATTCTCTCTACAATGGACTACCTACAGCAGAGCAGAGCAGACAGGCAGAAAAACCGTGAGAATATGTGCAATGCATTCATGCAGCAGTGCCGTGATGCTCCCAAATCAACCTTTTAATACTCTTTGATGCAGAATCGAAGAAAAAATCGTACCTATAGATTTCATATGAAGTTGGGATCGAATGAATAAAATCGATTAGAAATTGACTGCGGACCACTTCGCACATCAAATCGTCGTTTAAATTCCATTTTAAATGCACCGAATCAATTCGATGCAACTCTCTGTGTGAACTGTACACAGTGACTTGTAGGCTTAGCATTATGTTAAACAATTCGCGTGTTTTTTATGCAGTACAGTGAGAAGCAGTGAGTCAGATTTGTTTTTAGACCGAAATGCACACTGCAAAAGTCGACTTGAAAGGAAATGGAAGCGTTCCCACCTCTGCTACGGCCTATATGCAAAGTGTGCACATAGACTAGATTAACGATTTCAGTTTTATTGGGCACTTTAAAGTTTTCGTTGCTTATGCAAAGCCATCCAATGAGAATTGATTTTGAATGAGAGATGAAATAGCTGGAAAACTTTTGCAACCCAATCAAAACAAGGAATACTAATAGCTTCGGCTGCTGGAGGTAGCTACATAGACACAATGTAGAAATAATGCGAGCACAGTCTTTCCTTTTGTGCAATACTTATTGCAGTTGAAATTCGATTTCCTGTTCAGTCTATAGTTAGAAATTATGAAATACGTATAAATAGACGAACCACAAACAGAGCCAGCCAACATACAGTGCAATACACGTGCAGTGTACCCATTTAACAAATGCCACTTTGTCAGTTTCTGGAATTGTTTCCATTTGTTTTCCGTTAATTTCGTGCTCCTCTCTGCCCTTGCTGACTGACTAAAAGATACCCAAGCAATATTTATGTCTACAAAAGGGAGGTATTTACCTATTAATAGATATGAACAACGATTGTAGGGTCAAATCTAGTCATTTAGACAGAAATTTTAACTACCACTACCAAAATTTGAAAATTACTACCTACCTAAAAAATTGGTCACTTAATATTTTCATTTCGTCCCACCACAACATTCCTTCAACATGTCTCACAATTATAAGCCTATAACATCTAAAAGTACGTTACAGGTGACTTTAAATGTCCAAATTGTGAAGAGCCCAGGTTTTTGTCAGTGCCGAGATTCCACAAGGCCCTGAGTGTGTACTAAAAATGAAGACTTTGGACTTTTCCCTGCACTAGAGATAGAGAGAGAGAGAGAGAGAGAGAACCCTAAACGATCCTCTAATCTTGCAGGTACCTTACTTAACATTGCGTTATAATAGGTTTGAGCTTGTAGCCACACTCAGGTCTAGCCATCACAGAGTATGGTAGTAGTACATAGTGAATGAGTGAGTCTCACTTGACTCGACACAGAATGGAATGCGGATCACGAACTAAAGCAAAGGAAAAGCTCTAACCCTAAATGTACAGTTAGAATTACTGCATTACAATTTACAATAAGATGAATACAAAACTCTAATCTCGTCTCCGCGCATAGCGTAGTGTTGTTGTAGAGTGTGAAAGAAGACTTTGTATGATTATATAGGCTTCTTCCAAAGTCCACTCACTCTATATTCATACAGTCAAACACCACCGCACCAGCATACCAATATACATACGCTCACATTTTACTTATAACGTGAATTGACTAAAAGTACAAATAAATATGTGCAAATAGAACTTTCGCAAAGAGGCGCATACCTGCACATACCTGGGCTTAATACCCTAAGCTAAATAAATACAATTCACAAATTCTCTTCTCTGTAGCCATCCCTCCTCCCTTAACTGACATGGCATTACGCTCTCTACTTTAGTACACATTACCACCTTATACAGTTATATCTTATATGTATATATATCTACTCATCACCATCAGCAGCAGACTCGTTCCGTTTGTTTGCCTTTATCTGAGGAATGTTAATTCATTCCGTTTCTCTATCATTCTCGTACAAACAGCAAGATAAGGGAATCAATGGAAATTCGCAATACCCATTTAATTTCGTAATCACCGTCATTAGCCACGACACGACAGATATTTGTTCTCTCTCTCTCTCTCTCTCTCTCTCTGCATAAAACAGAACAAGGACAAAGCAAGACGGCACTCACTCAACTCTATAGTACACAATATACATGACGGGATAAATACACAAATTCCCAATTTCCCCATTCACACGAACACAGTGCCAAGCATACTTAAGCCTCTGCGAACAATTATCTCTGTTCATGTGCCCATTCTCGCTAAATACTACTCATAATAATATTATGCATGCATATGTTGTAGGCATTGGCGTTTAAAAAGCAGAGACCAGCAGCAGTCATAATGCGACTATAATGGAATTTAGGCAACGCATGCAATAAAAAATGGCAATGTCTCAAGTAGCAGCAGCAGCAGCAATAAGGTGAATAGCTGAAGAATGACAATGAAAATCAATTCTACAGTATCTATCTATGTGTATAGTCACTGTAATGTACTGCAGCAGGTATTCGTGTTGAAACATTAAAAATATGCTGGCTCGAGATAAGGTAATATAAGCGTTCTCTCTCTCTCTCTCTCTCTCTCTATCTCTCTCTCTCTCGATTTTATTATAACGTGCAGTAATGCTTCGAATTAAAGGAAAGGATTGAATTCAGTCTCTCTCTTTGCTGATCATGGTATTAGGTATGCATAGGACGACTGCTGTATTCGTATTGTATGTGTATGCGTTAGCGAGAAGAGTAAGCGAAGCCGAAAGGAGCCGGCTTTTCGCTCAACATTCAACAACATAGAAAACAGCCTGAACTGAACTCCACTCAACTTGCCTATAGAGAGTGCACAGCATTTTATACACTATTATATTCTTATATGAATGCTCATGTAGCTTGCTGATCTCTGTACACACATAAATACAGAGAGCCCAAAGAGAGACACATTGCGCTTATATATACGTGTGTGTAAGTGTAGACTATAAGAGATGTTCTATCTGAGTGAGTGAAGAACACCTTATGGAAGTTGCCTATGTCTGGCTTTGGAATTACTTTTGCCCGTAGCATTTTTACAAATGCTCTCTCGTCTCCTAGTCTGTCTCTCTGTCTCTCTCTCTCTCTCCTCTGTGTACTCCTGCAGTTCTCCACCATTACCAAGTCAAGTCACTACACAATCTATCTATGCGTTCATCCATTCTCTATAGTGTAGTAGTATATACTAGCAGAGTTGTAGTAGTGGTAGTACATGAAATGCGTTAGTTACCTATAGCAGTTAGCAACGAGAGCGTATGTACGGTCTTGCCTACTGCGAGTGTAGTGCGAGAGCCAATGCTCAATGTACAAGACAAGGTTAAAAGCATTCACAAAGTCAAACTGAACTAAACTGAAATGAAATAAAAGCCAAAACGAAGCTCTTCTAGTAGACAAGACTAGACCACAGCTTATTGTTAGACTAACATGACTATAGTTGGCTATACACGTAGTTGTGCAGTTTTGTAGATGTCTGTATACATAGATAGGACAGGGCAGCATTAACATTATTGTTGGGTAACTTAAGGCTTCAAGTTTAACTCGCCTTCTCCTTACATACTATATAATACTAGTGACTATAGTGCACACAAACAGAAAGAGAGAGACTCGAACATATGCACGCAATAAAATTCGCAACACATACATACATCAATGCATTAGGAACGTAAGTGGGTAATAACATAACACATATCGCACTGTATGCAAATTGCAAATCACACTTTATGCATATTATGTAGATCCTTGCAGTACTATGTAGGTACGTATGAACAGTCTCACCCTGTACACATCATATGCATGTATGTCTTATGACATAAACAGATTTTATCTGGACCTAGCCAGCACTATACCAGAGCCATATTGCTACACACCACACTTTACCATATAACTACTGCTTATTACTACGTGACTACCTACGACAGCACAATACAATAAACAGGAGCAGAAAATCTCTCTCACACATTCACTCAGTCAGTTAACTGAAAGCCAGATTTTTTTCATGTAAAATCAAATTCGCAATTTTCTTATCTTCTCTGTGGTGGTGGTGGAATAGGTATACATATATATATGTACAAGGAGTGACTATTATATGTACACATGTGACTTCTGTACAGTGCTGTGCTGACTGAGGGCTTAGATGTTGACTGTGCTTGTTCCGAGGGCTGGCAGACAGCAGACGAGACACTTGAACAGAAATAAGGCAAAGGCAACGGAGCCGACTCCTCTACTATCAGAGCTCTTTTATTCTACCCTAGCTCTGTATAAGAGCATCCTTTTATGGTAATAAAAAACATAAAAGCTCGCTCAAAATCAAATCAGATCGTTTTGCGCTTCAACGCTTCGAATAGAAAAGAAGAATGACGCGCTGAGAAAAGAAAGCATGAAAACCCGGGAGAGATATCAGTCTTTTCAGAAGCCACGTAGTGTGATTGGCATCCGACTGTGTATACTATGAATTGTGTGTCGTCTATTTACATATTACGAGTACTACTGTACTATACGATCAGATGAGGTGCACGAGAAATTGTATAGTAAGGCGAGAGAGTCAAAAGTCTTCTTACCTACATTCCATTGTTGACGTGCTGCTTAATGAGTGTATGACGGAAGAAGAGAGAATGATGTTGTCAGCAGGGCTCCAATTCTACGGGAGGACTGGACTGTGTCTCTGTGTGTGTACGTGGAAAAGCCGGTGAACGGGAGTGGGAGAGAAAGAGAGAGGGAGGAAGTTGTAGAGGCGCGTGGTGCTTTGAAAAGGTAATCTTTCGCAATATAATCCTCTGCCTCATCGTTTTTCTGCGGTGGGTGTCCGATTTTGCGGAATGTAGCCTCTATATCTTCTTCTTCTCTGGAGAAAGTACACACAATGCTCTGCAGATTGTGGATAGGTAGTAGTAGGTGTACTCTGGACAAAGTCCATATTAATAGTATATATGTATGCGGAGAGAGTGTATGATGCGAGGTAGTTTGTTGAGTCGGTATGTCTCTGTCTCTTGGATGCCACTCCCTGACTGAACGTGTAAGCTAACAGGCAAGGCAAAGCATCCGATTCAATTCAAGGCAAAGGTTCATAATATTCATATCACTGGTTGCAGAGTATGTTGGGAATACATATGTATAGCTTGCTGTACATGTTTTGTGTGCTGTGCTGCGGTGGTGGATGGAACAGCACACAGAGAAGAAGTGGAAAAGCGGCAACGATATATTCTGTGTATAAAATATAGTGTATGTACTAGTAAGTGGTATAGTAGGGATGGGAATGCCTTTGCCGTTCAGTCAGTCAGTTCTTTTGTGACTCTTCCTCAGGCCAGACCACACAGACCAGAAGGAGATCCAATGGGAAATTTTGTTGGCAGATGGGGCCACAAACTACAATAACAGTTCAGATGAACATCTCTCTCTCTCCTCTCCCAATCGCATCTCTCTCTCTCTCTTTCTGTGTGAACAGTTCTTCAGCACCGGAGGAATGCAACAAGTTTTTCTGTCCAGGCCAAGCCAGTTCAGTCCACTCTTCTCTTCGCAGAATAATATCCTCACCTTATACTAGCTCACATATTCATTTTCAATACAATTAGCTACACACACACATACACGGTAATCATTTCCCGTCGAAAAACCCGCAGACACAATCAAAGAAGATTATTCTCTATCTCAAAGATATTTTTTTCACCCTGTGTTATGTTTCATGCTAATGCCTTGAAGTTGGCAATTTTCATCATGTGATGAGAAAGCTAAATTTCTCCAGGCTATAGCAGAATTTCCCCCTTTAACATGTATCTGTAATAACTATTGCATTACTCATGAGGACATATAATTTATAAAATCATAAGCAATTACGTATCCCCCTTTAATATTTGTCACATTAGTAGGTAATGCTTGGTAATGAAAATATGACAAAATTAATCAGCAGTAGGAAGATATTGACTAGGATAGTGTGAGGCATACTTAAATACAGGGTACCTATTGCCTATTACTGTAGATATATGAAAATCGATGCACATAACCCAAGCTAACTGAAATGAAGGATGATTTATCTTTTCCCATTGATTGGACTTCTTTTTATAGCATTTTGAGTTTTCTGTTCTCTGTCTTGTGTGGCTGCTCTATACCTACACTTCGTTCTCTATTTCACTGTAATTTCTCGTGCTACTCGCAGTGATACTGCGTATGGGGCATTGTTGAAGATGAACAATGCAGATTGATCTGTCTGTTGGTGTGGCTGTGGTTTGGTCTGTTCGCTCTATTCTGGGCATGGTTTGGCATGACAGGTCTGTACTGGCTCAATGGTGTTTATATGTAAGTATATATATTTGCTACAGGACAATGCCATGTTTTTCTATAAGGTACTATAAAATATATAATATGCAGTAAGCCTACTAGTATAGATAAACTAAAGCAGTTACATCGCAGACATAGCCTCACCTATAACTAGGTATATAACTGTATGCACGTTACATTCATAAGCCTACCCATTTACACGGAATCTACCTACTGCATCTGTCTGTGCAATAATAGCAGTGGGATCGCTCACGTTTCCCCCCATTTTCCAATAAACAATTTCCAATCCTCTTTTATTGTGTCGCCTGAATGTCCTCCGCTAGATTCGAGCATTTGCCACACACTGCACTGTCATGTCGCAATCTGAATGGCATTGACTGTCATGAGTTGCAGTGAATCCCACCTCTATTACTTACAGCACACATTACATATATGCAGTATGTACGTACATCTTGGAACACAAATAAGTCGTTGGTAAAAGGTACATTAAAATGAAATGAGGGAAACTTGTTGTATTGTGCAGATGTATTGTATCTGTATTGCATGTTCAGTCTCTCTCTCTCTCTCTCTGACTCTGACAACTAATGCAAGCATGTAAAATGTACTGTAATAATGTGTACGTATGTGTGCTTATAGTATTGTGTATTGTATATAGTATTGTGTACCTAAGTGTATCTGCCTGTGTAAGTGATGTGTACGTAAGTACGGTGTGTGTGCGTGTACAGCTCTTCTCTCTTCTGTTGTTATAATTATGAATGGAATAGTTTTTTGTCGAGTGAGGGCAATGGAAAGGCAAGGCAAGTCATTCATTTCATTTAGATCTTCTGCTGCTCTCCATGCCATTATTGCTCCTACTTTACTACTCTAATCTGCCCCATGCATATATGCATATGAATAGAGCTGATTTCCTTCTACTATACATGGATTAATGTCTACTTGTGCGCATATATATATTATCAGCACTTACAGATTAAAGAAGCGTAACGTAACCCGTGGAATGTGCATTTTTACACGAATCGCTAAAAAGAGATACACAAGAGCAGGATTCGGGAAAGATGTGTATTTCTAAAAGTTTTTAGGGAATTGGTATTGCTGGTTCCTTTTTAGCAGTCAAGTCAAGCAGTGGAGTGAATCGAAATATTATCGTTATCCTGAGAAAAGGCACATCAGCAGGCCCTTTACCTTTCCACTACCTCCCTACCTTTTCCCACCACGTTAACAAACCATTAAGCCAACACCTGACTATTTAGTTGTTTATAAATAAATACCCTTAGCTCTTAGTAGTAGTTAGTTAGGTCGTCCAGTCCACTAAATACATCAATGGTTTGGTATGCAGCCCTGTGTGAGTGAATGAGAGCCGTACGTACAGCGTGGTTCTACTACTAATGATGATGTGGCCAATTGAGCTGTTTGTTTGCCGCATTTCGCATACCAATCTACCAGGGGATGGTTATTAGTTATTAGCTATGACATACAACACAGGGACAAGGTACTATGTACTTATATCACGTTATTACATAGTACAGTACGGCTTTTACATGTACCTATATACAATTCCCTCCCCATTGCACATTTCTATGTGTACACACACACACGAAATATTTGTGAATGTTTTGTACACCGATAAATTGAGCGTTCGTTAAAGGATGCTTGGAGCATTGTATCTTCTATTTCCATGCATGCATTAGCATTGCTTGTGGTCTGGTGGTGGTGGCTGCTGGAAGTATGCGAGATCACTACCATCGTGCACCAGGTATTTCTATGGCAGCTGAGTGAGGAAATGACAGAGATACTGTATAATGGGTAGCTGGTCGTTTCGTTGCCGGCATGTGTAAAAAGGTGATTGTTGTGAGTTTGCATGGTGAGAAGGACAGAGACAGGTGTTCTCTGCTGATGTGCAAGTGTCCTGTCCTTTTCTTTCTGGCTCTCTACTATCTCTGTCCTCTCTCTCACTGCTCCACTCAACTTATGAAGGTAGGTGGGTAGGTAGTTACAGTACGCACTGAGAGATTGTATGTATATACAGTGGCTTTGTTCGGTCACATTACAACACGAATACGATGCCAAGCCAAAATATGCACAATTGACTCTTCTCCTTCATAGTAGCTTATCTGTGTTCACATTGCAGGTGTGTATATTTGTGAGTCCATGGTAATAATATGCTCCAGGTACGTACACAGCAGAGAGAAACTTACATGGGAAGGCTGAGAACGCTAAGCAGCGAGGAATTCGCAAAATTGAACCACAACTGTGATAATCAAAACACACACTATACACAACAAAGAGAGGCAGAGACAGAGAGATGCATAAGAACTGCTGTGTTTTTGTTTGTCTATGCTCGATAAGATGAATGTCTGTTACATAGAGAATCATAGTTTACATGTACTAAATACTATATGTACAGTGCTACACTGGGTGAATTTAATAACGTACCTGCAATATGTAGTGCAAATTGTATTCACTGTATTGTACAAGAAGAATTGTCGGAGATGGGTATTCTTCATTTTTTCTGTCATTTAGAGGCGAGCATTTATTTTGTGTGTGTAGGTAGGTGTATGCATGCAGACTGTACAGATTCACCATATATTGCAAATTGATTGCTTCCTACACTAGATGTTTGACATTTGACTTACCGTAATTTATTGCCGGTGGTGTAGGCTTGAGTTGGATGACTTGGGACAGAGAGCTGTAGGACAGCAAGAATAATCTGATCTCCATATAATTCGGTAGTGGTGGTAGGTAGGTTGTTGGTCTGCTGTAGAGAGACAGAGAGAGATGGGTTTGGGCCACCCTGGTCCTGACTACTTGAAGCTCTCCTCTTTCATTAGCTACATAGCTATTTGACTTGAATACTTAAATGCAGAAATATGTGGAAGCATGTGTAGTAGTAGCAGCAACAGGAGAAAAAGAGCTTGACCACAACATCGTTTAGGTGGTAGGACGATAAGAAGATTCAATATTCATGGAAGCGTCCAATGTGCTCTGCAAGAAAACAAGAAAATGGAAATTAAATTGAAAATGAAGTTGGACATCGAGGCCGAAACATGACCAAAACCAGATCAGAGAGCCAGAGAGTGAGAGAGAGAGAAGAGTTACATCATAGATATTAGAGTAGAGAAGAGAGATCTCCATATTACCACTACATTATTATTACATTAGAATATCTCATCTCTCTGTCGCTCTCAACTGTGGGTAAAAACGACTCGTTTGGATTATAAGATTAGGATTACGTCAACGCTCCGGAATGTTCAAGACAAAACAAGACGAACAATTAACAGCGAGCCGTGTAGGACACAAAACAAGAAACATTTAAAACTAGATCTGAAATGTGGATCGGCTGCGTCTGATGATGATGTGATCTGATGAAGAGTGAGAGAATTCATTTGGTGGTGTGCATGGGATCCGCAAATTTTTAAATCACAATCTACCAGTCACCTACCTACCACCGATCATCATAAATAAATACCTATCTACTAGTACATATATACATACGTTTAAATACCCTAAGAAGAAGAGGGTTTAAAGTAGACATGGGTTCGGATGATGAAGTTGCTTTTATGCCCTTAGAGTACCTAATCGTACACTTCTTGTCTTGCTTCATCATTCCTTCATGTACGATCTCTCTCTCTCTCTCTCTAATAAATACCAATGGGAAACATACATAGTCAATGTCAAATCAAGTATTAGGCCAACGTGGAGACTGAATCATCCTTACAGGCTGTGAACGTAGAGACTGGGATTTTCTGTGAAACGGTAGACTGTTGCATTAAGTAATCGACTCTTTATTTAATTACAAGTGAAATCTGCGAGGAATCTTTGTAATGCATATAATTGTGTATAGGTAATAGTGTCTGGTCACCAAACGAACTATTTTTCACAATTACAAATCAAATCGAATCAGATGCACACATCATTTCTTCTTCACATACATACATAGTAATAGTAAGTAAGTAGTAGGAAAACAAACGGAGAGAGATTCCCCAGCACAAAGAAGAGAGTGACTGAACTGGACTTGACCGAACCAGTTTTAATGAGCAGGAATGTCTGTGATATGCTAATCTTTCACTTCATTTCAATTGGCAATGTATAAACGCACTGCTTACTTAGGTATGTTGTTGTGTACAAGTAGACACACACTTCAAGACATGCGAAATAATTGCGTGTATCCAAAAGGGTACATGCTGCATACCACAACAGATCAGATCTTAAGCAAAGGCAGAATATATGTAAATAGTAAGCGTATCATCATATAAAAGAGGATAATGGATATCAAGGAATAGAGATGGGGAGTAAGAGAAAATATTTTCGTGGAATTACAAATGGATTTACATTATTAGCATTGTATATGAGTGTTTGTATTACCAAAAACTTCATTTGACATGACACGACCTGTCATTCCTCCGCTTGTCCATTTTCTGCACTTTACTCTCCTGTAGATTGTGTACATACTCATATATGTATTCGAGTATTTCACTAGTGTGTACGTTTCATTTGAGTGGTAATCGTAAGCCTGAGGCTATAAAGGGAATTATCAAAGCTAGAGCATCATCTTGTGGTAGAAGTAGATTGCGTATACAATATTGTTGTAGGTAGTACTGTACACATTCATACACACATTTTACGAGGAATATTGTAAAAAATTGACTGTGTAGAAAAATCAAGGGATCTCTAAAAGCAAAACTCACGCATGACACAAAAATGCGGCCAACACCGTACTAAAAGCACTAACACACAGAATAATAAATAATAAATAAAACTTGCTACAAGCCCACTCAGAGTGGATATAACAGCACCGTGTAACAGGGCTTCTCTCCTCCATACACAAGGAGTCTGAGAACGGAAAAACTTATCTAAAAAGATTTTACCTCAGTTTTACACCTGTGCACGATGAAATCAGAGAAATGAATGCAAAGTGTGTATTAGCAAGAGAGATTGAGAGAGAGAGAGAGAATAATAGTAGTATTGCATGAATTATGATGATGACTACATATTTGTATTTCCTATAGGCAGACAGTGGTCTGCATGCTCAAGTCGACTATTATAGTGTATTAAGTAAAATGTTATGAATGAAAGATTCTACAAGTAATAAATAGCTGCTAATTAAAAAATTCTTGGAAATCACTCAGCGTGTAGAAAATATAAAAAGAAGATTTCAATTACAGTTACTTTACTTTGTGTAGTCTGTGTGTCTCTCTCTCTAGAGGTATACCTGTGAATAAAATACAGAGAGAGGCTTGTATCGATGATGTTGCTGCCAGATAAAAAAGCATAGAGCCATAGGTAAAGAAATTGTGATGTAACCATTGTAAGATGTAAAGCATTATACATTTGCACATTCCTCAGTGTAGCAACTGTATCTTTTCAAGTGGAAAGTCTGTGCGAGTGTCTAGGTACACATAAAAAGTACTGGCTGGCTGGCTAGAATTAAGGCAACAGTTTGCCACAGAACTCAAGACAAAAAGCCCCCCAGGACGAATAATAATGTTATATTATGTACAACAAATATGTGTATAATATATATAGTCACAATTCAAGAGCAGACAGAAAGCGGAAAAGAAAGACTGACAAGATTAAATTGAAGCAAACCAATGCAAATGCCAAGATCACATCAGATCAGATTTTCAAGAGAGAAGACGTATGTATGAGGAGGACGCGGAGAGCGAAGGAAGACATTCCACGTATTAATCAGACACGAAAAAGAAGGGTTTTTAGATTCTGTGTGCGATGAATGGGCTGCTGTCGTGGCCTGGCTGACACATGAGGAAAAGCAGCAGAGCATTGAGCATTACACAGCAAAGACCACCACCACATCCCCGATTGGTTTCTAAATTCAAAATATTCCCGTAACACATAAATACTGTATTTGACATTATAACGAAGCAGAAATAGTGAACGGGATTAGCGGAAATGAGCATTTTGCCCGTTCCGTTCTCATTCTTTAAACATACACATACATGCTTCGTCTGCTGACTTCTTGCTCACGGATTCATCATCATCACGTACAGGATAATATATACCTCTATGCGTACAGGTAATTCTTCCTCGTCGTCTCTGGTCTCCTGTGGCCGTTTGGTGGTGGCTGAGCCATAGGATTGGTTCAACAGAGCCCGCTCTTGAGACGGAACAGTGCCGCAACTCCACCCGAAAAGTTAAATGTGTGACTTTAAGATAGACAGAGGAGGAATTATGCCACCAGTAAAGGCGGTTATTCGTAGCAGCCTCACGATCAACCCACGTACCCACGACTCCCCTCTTGAGGACAGAGAGACGGAAGGAGGTTGTTGCTGTTGGGGGAAGAAGACCGTCAACGACATCTTTCCAGCTAGGAAACAACATTCTGCAAGAGCAACACAGAACTCTACAGAATTCAAGTGAACTAGAACGAAGAGGACAGTAACAGAGAGAAGAACCAAAAAGAGAATTAGAATGGAACATAGAGCTCTAGTATGGAAGAAGACTTTTATTAGGAAATGTAAGTTCACTGTTCACTTGGCTTGAATTGACTTGACTGTTGACTGACAATATATATGTTCTCACGTAAATATTCTGAATGTTGTTGCTGTCCGTTTTGAAATTGTTTTGATCTAATTGGATATTTTCGCGTTTTCTTTTTCCAGAGACCAGACACTGCCCAGCCAGTCCATAGTTGATAGAAACAGTAAGTAACGGACAACAATTGAATTTTATTAAGTGCTACATTCAAATGTTGTAGACGAATTTAAAAGATTCGTGTGTGAGCCAAGTTCACTTAAGTGCAATTATTATTGTTTTTTAGGCAGGTCAGGTCACTCGTATATGTAAAATATTTGCTGGGTGGTCTTGAAAATGAGCACCATTGACGATTCTGCTGTTCGTGGTGGAGCAGGTGCAAGTTCAATGACTAATTCGACTGGAGCAAATAATGTGTGTCAACCTGTGGTGGTGACAATGACCAATGGATCTTCTACTCCTTCGTCATCCTCATCTGTCTTATCTTCTGCCTCTGTATCATCCTCCGGCTCCGGTCAGTGGGTGCGCCTCAATGTTGGGGGTACTTATTTCCTCACGACAAAAACAACACTTTGTCGTGATCCCAAGTCCTTCCTTTGTAGACTCTGCCAAGAGGATTCTGATCTCATCTCTTACAAGGTTCGACGCTCAAAGAACAAATTAATTAGAATTACAATTTTAAAGCTGTAGACCTCTACGCGGTGCAAACAATAAGTTAAAGAGGAATGTTGTTTGTAGGACGAAAGCGGAGCATATCTGATCGACAGAGATCCGAATTACTTTGGTCCTGTGCTCAACTATCTCCGTCATGGAAAACTCGTTCTCAACAAGGATTTAGCAGAGGAAGGTACACACAAAAATAATTCAATCTATAATAACTAATGCGGAAAAAATATTTATAAAGCAACACTCAGCCAAGCATCTGTTCATGCATTCAACATTTCAATGCATTTTATTTTACGGAATTCGCTCAATATTTGTAATTTTACGGCATTCCAATTTTATTAGATAAAATTTTGGACACCGTTTAGGTTTCAAGTAGCAACTTTACCAGGGTTGTTAATAGTTAACGTTTTCTCTCTTTATCGGGTAGTGCAACAGAAGCATGAATTTGAAAT
>JABASC010000226.1:0-52081 GCA_019776185.1 Plutomurus gul
GACAATTCCCATTGAGATTTCCGCCTCTTAAGCCATCTTTATGGCCTAACGACATATGGAATTGCTTAAAAATTATTCGGGGCATCATTAGACCTGCACAAAATAAAGATGGCAATATTTATTTGACAATTCCATCACATCCCATCCAGTGGATGTCGAGGAAATTAATGTCCGAGCCCATCCAAAATCATGGATGGTGATGGATGGGATGTGGAGTGGATGGGATTTGGATGGGATGTTGCCACCTATGGTACAAAATAATACGTGAAAAAAGTTAGTAATGTTGTCCCGAAAAAACATTGCTCTCGTAGCCCATTATCTATATTCAATTGATAAGAACAAATTTGTTATAGGGGTGGATTCGTGACGCTAAATTAAAAGAGAGGAAGGGGCTTGGCAAACGGTGATATCCCAATTTTCCTCTTCCCACCTTAAGGGATGGTGCACACCTTTTTGTGAGACGAGAACGGTCCATCAGTCGAATTTGACAATACCTACTCACTTCTGCTGAAATGTAAAAAAAATTATCTAGGGTCCACGAGAGCTATTTTTGAAATTAGTGCGCTCCCTTTTTCAAAATTTCAATTTAGAAAGTGTGGAAAAGTACATTGAGAAACTTGAGATTAGCAAATTTAGCTTGCTAACAACCATATTCTTACATATTCTCTTTTTAGATTCATTTAACGTTATTTCGAAACCTTCAAATCATCTCACAAACATTTTCTATACTAAATTCGAGCATTATGATGACATAGACAACAATCAAGATAAGCACTTGAATCCCGTGTACTCGGATTCAAACAATTCAGTACTCACAGTCAAGGTGTGCACGCCCCCTTAAATACTGTTTCAATTTGAACATTTTTTCAACGAAAAATCTTGATCTTCTAAATTGTCCGTGAATTTCACGATTTTACCTTATTTCTGTGTAATTTTAAGTCGTGTGTCGTCACTTCCAGGGGGTGGTTAAGGTGCGGGTTAAATGAATGTAGCAAAATATTGCAAAGGGTAGATAAAAATTCGCGATAAGGTGACAGCATAAATGAATTGATCCTAAATGTATAAAAGGACTGCATTATTTGCTTAACCCTCGAAAGCATTATCTTAAACTCAGCCAATATGTTAAGTGATCTTCCTACAAGGGCAAACATCGGATCAACTAGCTCCACAAAAATGCAATTACAGTTAGCCGTCAGAATTCGAGGTTGCTCATAGAATATCAAGCTTCCATTTTGGAATCTATAGATATTCGTGTATAACTTTAGGAGATCTAGTTTCTGTTTAACAAAAGAAAATCTCCAGAGTGACTCCTACTACTAGCACTACGAGATTTCTTCTACGGACAAGGAGATTCGCTCGGACAAAGAGGAAATGCAATTTCCGAACATTCGGTGATTACGAAAGCCAGTCAGTGAAATATACTTACAGCTTTCGATTTTCATGGCGCATTGCTGAGTGTCATGCGGATACGTCTTGAAATTCATGGCACACGAGAGAAGCAGAGTCAGTCTGAAAGCAGAAAAAAGATTACGGCAGCAGTTAGTCGGATTCAATCCTAGGGAAGGAAGTTATTAGCTAGAATAGTTCAGCTGTCGATTAATTGACTGTATAGACTGATAATGGCATCCTAAAAGTCAATAAAAATGTGCGCCCCATTGACCATGAGGCAAAAGTGCAACGTTAAACTTTATAAGACTTTTCCCTTACCAATTGTCATTTAAAAATAAATTAATGTAAAATTTAACACTTTTACAAGGTAATTAATTTCCTGTACATACTTGACCATGTAGAGAATCGTTCTATCATTATACAGCCAAATGTAGTGATTTGGAATGGTCATGTCCTGGAAGGTGACCCTTTTTGCGTTCTTAAAAAAGGAATCTGGTCTCCACATCTCTTTAAGCCAAGCGACGGGCAGCAAACGATAGCCCGTCATGTTCAGAGGAAGACGAAGTCGGTAGTCCTTCCAACTCTGACCGAAGAATATATCCGCTGTATACGTCTGATGGAGAAATGATTCACATGAAAAAGTGAAAAGATTGCGTGGTCAAACACCACATAAATCTTTATGACATCATAAAGCACCGCAACTTAATCAATGTGAACAACAGAAATGGACCACTAATGACACTCAGAAACCAGTGTTTTATTTGCTGCACTAAACGATACCCTTCAGTTATTTTCACTAATCATCAAGTTTTATTCAATTGAAATTTAGCACTGACTTTATGAATTTTGAAATCATAAAATGGCGGGCAAAAGTTTTTTTTATCGTAAGTGAAAACTGACTTTCTAAAATATCAAAGAGAAGATTGGCAGAAAAGGGAGACTTTTGGGTTTGGTTTGGTTGCACGCGTGACAAGAATGAATAGGTTCAAAAAGGATTCTTTAAAAACATTACCAGTTCAAAGTGGGTCTTCACTTATAGAGAAGTGACATTAAGTTATAACAGTGGAAATATTTGACAAGGTTGCACTGATTTGAGTGAAAGTGGGATTTCTTACAGTAAACACTATGCTCTACTACTTGCTTTATATAAATATGCCCCTTCATCTTTGATTACGATTATGCGGGTACATGTGTACTAAATAGTTCTCCAGTATAACCAACTTGTATTTTTTTCCCGTCTTTGCCCTTTGTTCGCTAAACTATTATTGAATAATAAGTTGGATATAATCATAAAGAAAGGATGGTGTACAACTCGAGAGTAAACATTTTTGGAATGTTTATAGCTCGTATTCTGGAAAGCTGCTGCCGATGAAACTGAAGTTGAAGGAATTACTTTTTGATGACTTTCATTCTTTGGCCAGAGAAAATGAACAAGCTAAAAGTTGATCTCTAAAGACTACTAGAAAAAAATTTGTTTTTATGTGCTTATACCTACATAATAACTTTTTAGCGCTTACGATGCATTTTCCAACCAAAAAGGAAACCATTGGGTTAAATCATTAAAGTCTCAAGTCCAACAACATCCATGCATGCTTCCATGCGCCACGGGCGCATGCTGCTATTGTTTAACTGAATCATAAAGTGTGAAAAACATTTTCACGCTGGGGCTATTGCTTTTAAAGTTATCGTATGGTTTTAACTATGTATGTGTCAGCCACTTTTCTCTCACTATTGTACAAATCGGCTCAGCTCCAGTTCACGTGTCAATGAATTTATTTATGTATTGCGACGTTAACTGGGTGAAAAACGAAAGAATTTAATTTTCGGATATTTAGAGTAGGTACTTCAATATTTATGTACGGCATAAATTTTTGGATGTGTCGGTAGAACGGCGGGAATGAAAGTTGTACAGAATGTGTTACCTAAATAAATTGCGTGCAAATTCACTATTTTAGATTTTGACAGCAAGGCTAGTAAATCACATCAGCATTCCACTCATAGAGAAAGGTTGGAATTAATGTTCTATGTGCTTCGAATTTCAAAATATAGGTTAGTATTCCTACGGGACAGATTTTTGAACATGGAAACAATAATATATGAGCTTAAAAGTAGCACTACAATCTCAATATCAACCCCAATGTTGTTTTAGACGTCTTTTAGCCCCTGACATTAGAATTGTTTATATTCCCTCATGTAATGCGCTGAATATTGATTATTTTTCAGTGTGCATTGATTGGTCACGCATTTTGACATTAAATAACCCAAAATCCACACTCTTAATTCCAATGACACCATAGCGGAATATAAAAGCAGAATGTGCAAAAAGCAATCGTACAGATACGAAAATATTCATGTCGGTAAATAATCAGAAGTGAAATGTGAAATCTATTTCAATGTTCTTCCGCACTTTTCATATTCTTACAAGATATTGAAGACTCATGTTACATACAATAGCCATAGATTAATTAATGGCTGTGTCTACTGCTAAAAGTGCAAATTCCTACTTTCTCTTCGTGCTTTCCTCACTAATTATACACATACCGTCAGTCAGGTGAAGCTACAAAGATTTAAACGTGCCAGGTCCAAATTTAAACATTGTTTGACACTATTATTATTTTAGGTGTTCCAAAGCTGGTCTCTTTGTATCTGGGATGTCACGAGCACACCTTGCTAACCATTTTATGCCATTTGCACAGATCTCATTTGTATGAAATGTGAGGTTTTTGAGTTTCAATTTCTAATATGCACAAGCGGTAACAAACTAATTATTGACTTACCATAGAACTCTCGTCGATGGAATCCAAGCTCATGACAGTCACGTGAAACTCTACTACTGTAGGGCCGCCTATTAAAAATATTATTAATTAATTCGCAAAATAATGTCTGGCCAATTTCCTTGGAATTCAGAGCAACCTCTTACGAAATAACAATTTCAAAATTAATTAACTGAAAAGCATACCATTCACTTTCGGTGGTTTCATTTTGTCATAAGCAAGGTTTTCCGGGAGTATATCCTCCAACCTGAACGGTGTTTGCACTTCACTGTCCTCGATATTACCGACTTCTATTTCTGCCCTAATTATTTCCAGCAAAATATTAAACCTTTCTTACAAAAATACAATACAAAATCGTTGCCATTTTTTAAAAAATTGATGCTCTCATTATGCCCACAATTTTGACTTTATTATTGTTAAAAATTCGTTGGTGTAAATTAAACGCTAAAAACTGATCCACGAAAACCATATTTAATTCTACCGTGGCTGAATATCGTAATGGAAAGCGATTAACCGATACAACAAAGTTTCTACACAAGAGCGGCATAGAAATTCTCTGTATCAGCCATGTGTGTGGTATGGTGGCAATTATTTATTATCTCACTGTCCTCCTGCTACTATTTAGTGAACATGAATCCATGGTGGCTTAAAGCGGTAAACTGTTTATGTAGCGTGCAATGCACTCGCTGAAATATTCAGTGCGTACATTTGTTTGAGCACAATCTACAGATAATTACAGTTAATAATAGCGGCCTGAAAGAAGAAGCTCTAGCATTACAAGACACGTTGAAAATCGACTGATATGGAGAACGAACTAATTTCCATTAATACTAATAAAATAGTCAGTCGTGTGGGAAGCGGTGGAAATAGCAGTTGGTATATCACGATATCACGTTTGTGGTTCTGGGATTGCCAATGGCAATGTTACGTCTGAGGACGAACCACAGAAACATTCACAGTTCAGCAGCAATCATTTTAAAGTGTGTAGACGCTGCTCGTGGATCGTTTCATTTTCTATGGGAGACGAGACGAAGCGACGCGGGGAACTTCCACCACCAGTGACAACTTTTCACGGGGCCGGATGTAAATTCAACTGTTATCAGAATCTACTATTTCATATGTTGCACGGTGAAACAGTTGAAGCAGCAGCAGCACAAACAATTCTGTGACTGCTCAACTGCTCATTCTATTGTAGTAATCTAAGGCCTCGGAGGAGAAACAACCTCCGCTCACAATAAGCGACAGAACAGAGCAGTGAAAACATGAAACGTATTATTATTATATAGTAACTATGAACATATGAGGAAGAAGAAGAAGAAAGGTAACGAACGGTAGATTCTGACTTACATGGCAGAGGGAATTTGTACGACGAACAAGATTGCCGAGAAGGAAAGAAGGGAAAAAGAGAGAGATCGTCTTTGCGGAAAGAGCTCCATGGCATGATCAATACAGTTTCAGTGAACACGCTGCTGCTGGTGCTGGTGCTTCTGCTGCTTACACTGAAAGTTATTGGTGTTTAGTAGATATCCGTGTTTCTTACAATCAGACACAGTGAGCAGACACGGGCAAGGGACCATTTGTATCTGTACACAGTAATATATGGCACAGACAACTACTTTTCCATGTCTCTTCTATTCCATGAGTACATTTCGTCCGGAAACATGTGAACCGAGCTTGTCAAATCAAAGTGGCTGGCCCAAAGTGGATCGTGGTGCAGTGGCAATGCACAACAACCGACAGATTGAAGTGTGCAAACTCACGCACTCCCCTTCACTTATACTCTTTGTCATTAATCACAACATGGGAGATCACTTTCGCCGCAACAGCCTCTCGGTACAGACCACCTACTCACATTCTGCCCACACACGTCTATTTACTGTTTCTAAGAGATCAATGTTTTATTCATAAATGATGCGTGCACGGTCTTTTGCACCAGAATCCACCTCCACACCAATTAGCAGCCTGCAACTCACAACTGAGTGCACGCAGCAGAATGCATTCCTCTCACAATCCTGTCAGCAGCAACAGCATTGTTGTGTCAGACGTCCCGCTGGGCACACCTAAACAGATCCACTGACACAGAGATAGAGAGAAAAGTGTCCAATACCCCCCGCTGTCTGTCAGCACTCAGTTAGTAGTCCACCCCCAAAAGTTCAACACCAGTCCATCACATGGAGGACAGGAAATTTCGACTTATGAAATTGGAGGTGAATGGCTGTCAATAATTTAGCCAGGCTAATTTCCTCTACTTCTAACCAAAGACGATTTAATCGTTTGAACGAGGAGAAAGCATCGAGAAAAGCAATAAGAATCCTTGAACGATTTCACTAATGGTGAAAGTTTGTGCAGTATAAAGAGTCTTCCTTCTCCTCTAATTACACTGCAGCAGTTCTTAAACGTAGAAAGTTCAATTAATGAAGAAAGGGCCAAGTAATCGAACCGGAAGTACTTTAGTTATTGTAGTGAAACTTTTTAATGTCCAGTTTGACCATCTCGCTGTCGTCGTCTTCGTCCCTTCTTATCGATTCGTTAGCGAAACGAAAACGGATCCAAGGGGAATCGTCACTTCTTTGCGGAAGGTTGACAAAAAGTTTTTTTTTCACATTGGAGTTTGCCAATGTGATAAAAGTCCACTTTGATGTATAAACATGTAGATGCAGTGGCAGAGAGCCGAGTTGATTGAAGTGAGAGAGACGATTTTCCCAACACTCTGCCAGTCGTCGCTGTACAACTGAGGCGGTAAGGAGCGAGAAAAACCGTTTTCATTCAAACGGATGGATTGCGAGCGAGCGAGAGAGAGAGAGAGAGACAGCTACAAGTTAGTAGTGGAGTCGTCGTGTGCACAGTAGGACCGGTGCAGTCAAGGCATTTGCTGAATTACGTCTGAGAAAGGGAAAGGGTTGCTGAGCACTTGGAGTGAGAGAGAAAGAAAGAAAGAAAGAGACAGACGGATGGTGAGCTGGTGAAAGTGGATGGCGTGCGCACTCAACGCTCAAAACAACAAAACGACCACCGAGATACAATAATACAGAGGAGAGCGTACGCTCTTTCTACTTCGTCAGGTTTTCTGAAGTGACCCACAAAGGATGCATTAGAATAATACCCGAACAGAACAGAAGATTTTCTCTCTCTCTCTCTCTCTGCAGACAGGACAACTCTATCTCCACTCGACTTTCTCCACTTTCTCTCGCTCGCTCGCTCTCTTTCTCCCTACGTGTTACACATGGCTTTATAGGAGTGTGTGTGCCGTACACGAACTGCGAAGCCACCTACGCACAAGCATACACTGTGTGGAAGGACTAGCTATTTGCACGATGTATGTAGGCTGTCTGGTTGAGAAGTGGATGTACCCCCTGTGAAACTGGATACCTCTGCTGAGCAGTGAAAAGTGAAACTGAAATGGCATCATCAAGTCAACGCTTACCAAAGTCTGAAATCTTCTTGGCCAATCTTTTCTCCTTGTATTACATGCACAGAGACGTAAAAGAAGAATTACTGCATTCTATTTACTAGCGAGCACGGGGAACAAGAAATCTACCAGAACCAGAGAACACTATGGATCTGTATCTGTGTACGATTTCGTCCCACTCGTTGTACGTGTTTATTTATGCATTCATTGATTTGAACTGCTGATGATGGTAGCACTAATGAAGTAGAAAATCTATAAGTTAGTGCAAGCTCTAGTCAAGTGATCTATTTCACATTCTGCACAACAATGAAGCATTCCTTTTCGTACGCTTTCCCCTACATAATATTATCATCTTGCACAAAAATGCAAATATAAATCCACGTCACGTTCTCAAACACAAGGGCCAGGAATTTTTTCTCCAAATGCGTGATTCTGCAATGGAGCGAGAAAAAGTTTAAAGCAAGTTAACTTAATTTTATTAGCATTGGGACTCGTCGAGACCCGACCGTGACAATAATGGCCACCTATTTTCAATTCTTGTGCATGTATAATAATGATAAAAGTCAACTAAGACTTTCAGTGTCACTATAAAAATATATAAATATAATCGCGTTTGTCCAATTGGAATTTACATTTACATTTAGGAGACACATTGAAATCGTTTTCTTAAGTAATTACGTAGGGAACTGTGTAGTTTTTCCCTTTGTCGTCGTCCCCGTCGTCCTCAGATAGCCGATTTCTTTTTGTGAGAGAACACAAGGCGAGAGCAAAGACTCGACGAAGGTAGTTTCGGGGAACACTGTGAATCGCGTGGAAACTCCTGTTTTATTGCACGTGCTCGTTGCAAACTTATTTCCAACCGTAAAGAATACAATATATTTTGTGTAGAAATGGAGCACATAAAACAGTTCGTAGTTCGTAGGGTGCTCTCACTCTCTCTTTCCCTTGTGGAATGTGTATAAGTATGCACGGAGGACAAGTACGAGGTCCCTGCCATTGATACTTTTGAACTGTCGTACGGTATACAGTAAAAAAAGAGTCGACAGGACGACTCGTGCATGGTTTACTTTTCTCTATGCTCACTTACAATTTTACATTCAAGTGTTTCAGAAAGATGCGAGAATATCATCCACCTCCAACTATAATATATCTCCCTAACTACTCTGTGATGCTAATGGCGTTCTAAGCGCGAAGAGCGTACATTGAAAACGGTCCAAAGCATATTGTCACTTTATGCATGCAATGATCGTGCTCCTTTTTCATTTAGTGAGACTTCATTAAATCTCCCCTTTGACAGAAGTTGGCCCTTGCCCAGGTGACTCGTATCCTCTTCACAATTCTCTAAGGGTTCTTTGAGTAAAAATAATAAGCAAAAACAGTGCACATTAGTGGTAAAAAAATGTTTGGCTTTGTTGATGGCACTACTGATGCCAATATAAAGCTGTACATTCCTATAAACTATATATCAATTAATATTAAGGTGATCTGGGTCAGCCATTGAATTAAGGTGGCTTCGATTATCTACTGGGCCGTCGTGTGCGGCGACGAACTTTATCTGCTACTTGGCCCACGAAAGTTTTTCTTTGTGTGCACACTTGTGCCAACGGAGAGTGCTTAGTCGTGGTTGGTGACACTTTATCATGCTTAGGTGCTTCCTGAAGAAACCTAACAATATTTTTATATTATTGCGCTAGCCAACCAGCCAGCCACCGGTAGTAACACTCTAAGCAACTTCCATTGTTCGCATTGCAGCACCAGTGCTAACTACGTATTATGTGTACTTATGGCTTTCCGAGAGAGAACTTGAAAGCCTGCACTAATACAAATAGTTTTAGCAACAACAACCTGGAATAAGTTTTATAGAGAAAGGTTTTAGTACGTTTTACGAGGGGAGGGCAGCAGTTCTTGACCACTGAAAACTCAAAGTGAATGCTGCCATTTGTAAGGATGACTTTTGCTGGAATTTTGTCATTATTTGGAAATTGAAAAATTGTAAATGAAAGAAAAAGTTTCTGGTTTTCTTCGTGCGCGTTTAAAAATTCATGGAATTTTCGAGTTTCGGGGTAGACGTTCGTTTCGCTTTTTTTCTAACTTTCACAAACTTTTATTTCTCCGTCTCCAGAATTTACTTATACCTATGTATGTAATACACACACTAGAGGCGGCAGCAGTTATAAAATCTGTCAGAATCAGACAGACAGTATAAATTCATGAGTCAGTGAAAGTGTCGGGAACTGCCATTCTTGAGACGGTCGTTGGTTATGTTATCTGATGGGTGTGGTACTTTACGTAATATCTTTGTTCTAGTGGCTGTCACATGGAAATATTGTCGGAAAACAATTTTTTAAATGTATCCTGTGTTGCGCTTGATGTCTATTGAACATCTATTTTCGAAACCAATACATAGACCCCTTTGGCTTCTTACAAATGACAATAACACTGGTGCCATAAAAGGAATCCTCTACAAGTATGATCTCCACTAAAGTTTGCATCAAATGCAAAGACCATAGAGAGAGTGAAAGAGAATACACTAAAACACTAGAGGCTAAGATTAAATAAGAGAGAGTGTGAGCATAAACTTTTAGTGAGGTTCCGATCCACCATCATAATTCTATAAAGCGTATGGAATTACTCGTGCTATTTGCTCTTACTTTTATAGTGTTTTATGTGTCTGTGTATGCTGCTGGTACTGCGAAAGTAGAACGAACATGTATCGTAACTGGGGGAAAGCGGCACAAGTATCATTTTTCATATGTACCTTATATTTAACATAAGAGAGTTATATTTAACTCTTTCTCTCAGTCCCCGTAATTCAATACAACCTTCCTGTCGTTTTTCTAAAAGACACAGAGTTTTATTGTGTCACTTAGGCTCCTAATCTGTCATTTCATTTCTTCCCGTTGAATATTAATTTTGGCCTGCCCCTATTCTAAAATTATTTTTTCATTCAAATGAACAGAATTCAGGAGCCAATATATGCCAGTATCAATCAACAAAAAAAAACCTGCACTACAAGCTATTGAGAGTAATGAAATGTCGGAGACGAATGCTGTTACGCAATTTCGTTCCGGTTCTTTGCTTGAGAGAGGAACAACTAAAATGTATATTTTGGTCCCCGATGATTTAACCTTCCGGACCACTTGCACAGAATCATAAAACATTTAGATTTTTTTTAAAACGTTCTATTCGATGAACCCATTAGGATTAATGGGCTGCAGATTCTACTTCAGTGTTTTCCCATTAGTGTGACAGGAGCGGGGCTCGTTACTCACCACGAATGAATATTCTTGTGCATGCATCGAGAGAAAGCTGATTCTAGTAACAATGTGGTTAGGTTACAAGGCGGCAAGACTGCAGCAGCAGGGGTCTCAAAATTCAATGAAAGTATCCACATACTTTACCATTGTCTTTTTACGCCTAATTCTATTCTCCCGCTTTTTTTCTCTTGTTTTCAACACTGTGCTAACTGCGGAAAACTACCCAAAGTGACATTTGCACACGAGCCAAAATCTCCTCAAACCCACAAATCACATTAAACACATTTCCGTTCCACTGTAGAAATAATATATATAATAATAATGTGCTATGTTTTTGCAGATTCTTAACCATCCCACTCGGGTCATCCTCGTAGTAGTCATTGCTGTTTGTCCGACTCATGATTCAAAGTAGTTTGTAGGCGGGCTCTTTTTCTGCTTTGTAGCAGAAAAAGATATTTTTCACTTTTAACAACCGACACGAGAATCTCTAAAGAATACAGTCTCCTTTTTTCATTGTATTGTTTGCTAACATTATTCACTTTCAACCGAATCTGTCCAAGTTATCTCTTTTTAAAAAATGAAAGTTAAATGAATCTTCTTACCGAACTAAATTTGTGCTACGTGTACAAAATGCCAGAATCCCCACCACTTCACACTCAATGTGCAAATGTATAATGTTCTTCAAGTTGCTACTTTGGAAGCCCAAGTGTTCCATTCAGCCCACAGGGAAATATTTAAATGGCCCGTCTGCTGTCAGCGGTATCTGACGAATGGGATTCCTCAATAAAAAATTGCATTTAAACTACTTTACTATTCATGACTTGCCATAATTTTACAAGTGAAGCTTTTGTCTAAAATGGACCAAGTTTTAGCTTAAATTTCAAAAACCACTAACATTTTCAAAAGAAAGATAACTGCTTTTTGCAAAACTCAAGCTTCTGTAAATGAAAACTATTTTTGCTTTTAAGAATGCACCATTGAAAGTGAATAGTGGATTCAGTTTCATTAGGAATTTTGAGGCTCCATGTTTCTTGTTTCATATGTAAAGTTTGAATGGAAAAAATCATTGTGAAATGTCAATAAATTGATTTTTTGTTGAAGTATTCGCATACAACCTACAATTAGTTCCCTTGCTTTGTAAAGATGGAGTAAAATTAATCCTAAATGGGATTACTGGTTTAATCATATTATTTTGGGTGAGATTACGGATTAATTATTCAATAGCGAAGCTCCCGGATTTATCATTAAGGATTAATTTAGTGACAAAAATGTGTAAGATTGAAGCATTACTCCGTTAATCCTTAATCTGGATTATTCAAATACTGTTTCTATGTATTGATATTATCCCGTAGACGCAAACACAGACACACTGTAGAAATTGTTGCAAGTTATGTGGAAACATGGACGGAGTCATCGACTTTTTGTGATAAATGTCTTCTTAGCGCTTGAAAGTTGCTTATCCAATTTTATATCTGCCTCTCTCGCACTTTCAATGTAGCAAATAAAAGGAAACCTTATGCCGAAAACACGAATCTCAGTAAAATTGCAATGTGTGTGTGATGACCCACAAATCTATGAAAGTCAACATCTCTAGACGCAAAATCATTATTCATTCCCACGATACATAAATGTCATGCAAAATCTTGCTTTTACCATTAAAGTAATAGTAGCCACTGGAACACAAGCCACCCTTCCAATAAAATAGTTACAGACCAGAAAAGAAAAATGACTTTTCTATTATGCGTGCTTACTCTGCACAGCACTCTGCTTTCATAAGAGGGGACTGTGTGCACACAGGGAAAAGAGAGTATGTCGCATATTGGAAGTGTAACCTGAGATGAAATATCGCACAAAAGTAATGAAAGACTTCTAACTACACTTTAAATAGGAAAAGCATTTTGTGAGAGGTGAGGAGGCAATATTCGTGTGCCGGTGGAGCCACAATTGTGCGTGAGTTGCGAATTCCACCGCTGCCCGTACTTTTAGATACGCAGAATGAATTTGTGCTATCGTGGTAATTACTCTTCTATTTATTTATGATTAGCAGATGGATGTATACAAGCCAAAGTGTATATTAGTAAATAATATGCGGTCTTACCTTTCAAGAATCTTCCCAAAGTTAATAATGAACACTAATAGTTTCCCATTGCCTTTGGTCGTACCTATGTAAGTGCTCTAGACATAATGTATTTACTGTAGAACGCGGTTTTTGCTTTTCAAAGCACTATGAATCCATAAATTAAATATTTGACGATAATGACGGCACGAGTTCACCTAGTCAAACGAGATGAACTCATTTATAGAGAGTAGTATTATTTTCTCTACCTTTGTAATCAGAGGACAGCAACAACATCTCAAAGCTACGTAAGAAATTTCTCTGTGTCGAGCAGAGTGGCAATGCCTACTGGTTTTTACGACGTAGAACTTCCTAGTGGTGCTTCAAAATATGCTGTGTACACAAAATTGATTATGTACACGGTGTGTAGGTAGGTAGGTAGCTGATGCAGTATTAAAATACGCATACACAAACTCCCACTCTGTTTTCATGCACGTATATTTCCCAAGGAAATCCTCGTCACTGTCATCTTGAGCAATTAAAAACTCGGAGCAGCCAACTTTGCTAATTATAATGCAGAATGAGCGAACAGACACTCGTCCCGCTCTTTGTAGCCAACTTTTGACTATGTACTGGATATGAATACGTGAAACACAGGAGAGAGTGAAAGTGAAACAGAGAAAGCAACTCTAGTATCCTATAGGTTTAAACGTGTCTCTTTCATTAAATGTCGCAGCCTGCTGCTAAGTGTGTCCTTTACGATTTATGTGTGCACAGCATTGAACGGTGAGATGAGGACAACGAGGGGTAGAAAATAAATATTTTGTAACCGTGCGTCCTGCTACCTTACGACTAAATCCCAATGAATTCTACATATGAATAAATTTATATTGACAGAAAGAAATGACAGGTACAATTCGTGAGCAGTACATTTTCACACTTTATTGTAAGATGTTACATAAGCTGTATATAATAATAATGATAATATAAAAAAGGTAATACGACCTGTGCGTTACTTAAACTCTAGACAATCTACTTGTAAAAGTATCTACTACAATATTGTAAAAGTGTTATTACAGTTATCTTGTCTACTCTCTACACACTGATCCTTGGTTAAAGTATGTAATTCATCAAAATGAGAAAAAATCGTAGTCGTACCTAAAAACCACTTTACATTTATTGATAAATGATTAACAACAGAATAATTCAGTATTCAAGTAAACAAAGAGAGCCAGCAATGCCAACAATAGGTCTACGACCGTTGTGCATACAAAAGGTGACAGCCCTATGGTTACAAACATTGCTCAGCTGCAAAAGTACGAAAAGTATTTAGCAGGTGAAAGTAGTAATAGTAGTAGTGGAACTGGTGTGTGAGCGAAAAGAGAGACCTGACGACGCTGCTGCAGGTGCTGTACATTTTGTGGTGCAATTTCCCCAGTTGGCTACATTTACATTAAAAACTACACGATTGTGCTCCGTAATGGAAAGTGAGTAGTAGGAGTAATGATTACGAAAACTGCCACAGCCTCCTTACTTACTATAATCTTACTGTAGATATTTAGTATTTTTATCTATCAACTAAATATCTATATTTATTAAACTTATGTAGGTAGGTAGCAATCATCTTATGTTTAAAACACTCACAGCTACAAGTAGATTAATAATATTGTTAGACTTATTGTTAGGTAGTCCCACTCCATGTTTGCAGTAGGACGCGTTTTAGGATATTTCTCCGTTGATGTTAATCTGTTGTGTGCAGTGCTGAACTGATTATTGTGAGTGAGCCCGTTTCTTTCTTCACTCGGTCCATTGTCGGCGTGTGGAATCCTTCTTGGCGATTGCGTCTCCCTTACCCGTAGCTTTTAATTAATTTCCAGCGGCGGCCGCGGCATCCCTTTTCCCTGTACACACTGCTGCTGCTGCTGCTGCTGCTGCTTCTGCTTGCAGGCAGGCAGGCTGGCAGACAGACAGACAGACAGACAGACAGACACACACACAACCGACACAAGACAACAGGATAAAACTCGATGAAGACTCGACTCCTCGTTTAAGAACACCACTCACACGGATCTTCCTTTCTCTCATTCTCTCTCTGATTCATGACTCGCAACAGCTTTGCCTTATCACTATGTACTTCTAAACTTGTTTTGTAACTCAACCCGCCCCATTCCAATTCTTATACTACGTACGGGCTGGGCTGACTTCCCACCACATAAGTTCCATAATACACAAAACCCTCCCTTCACATCATCACGAACAATAACAATAAAATAACTAATAGTAGTTAGTAGTAATAGTAGTTACAGGTTGAAGAGGAGAAAGCATAGAAGAGACAGTCTCTGAATATAAAGTGCACAATGGGAATCCCCCGGTGAAATTATCTCAACGTTTGTTAACAACTTTAATTAAATTCATACATACTAATTAGCAGGTGCACAGAGAGAGAGAGAGGGAAACGAGACAAGGCAATTTCTCTGTAATAAATGCAAAATTATTCAAGTGCTTATGGTAATCGTAACAGTAATAATAATTCTTATAAGACGGAATTTGCTGGCAAGCACAACGGTGAGTGGTAATAGAGAGAGAGAGAGGTGAGTGTAACACAAAAGATAACTCTGAATGGAGCTATTTTCCTCCTGTGTGTCAGATTTGAAAGCACTTTGGTTCATGAATGTTACATACGCTAACACTGATGAAGAGTGAGCTGGTAAAAAAAAGGAGAAGGATTGATGGGCGGAAAGGATTTCACTTTTACATGTAAGTTCAAGCAGCAGCGAGCAGGCTGACTGCAAGAGAGAAATAGAGACGAAGAAAGTAGGAGAGCGGGAGAAAGATAGAGCGCCCCAGAAAGTTGTATTGGCAAAGTGGCTCTGTGTTCTCGGGTGAAAGTGGAAATATATGTTAATCATCTAGTTTAGCGGCAACGGAAAGATTGAGTGTAAAAAAGACGCTTTCCCCAAGATGATTGAATGAATTGAATGCAAAGGAATGGGATAGGTTGATTTGAGTGCTAGTGGATGTATGAAGATCACTCATGCGTTCCGTGATGTGTTGATGATGATTGTTGGTTGGGGAAGGGAATTAGAAAAGGTCTTCTGCCACCGGCCGACAGTCTATCGTACACACTGCGGAAAATCACTTCAGGCGAGGAGAAAGATGTTGATGAGGGCGAGTGATGATTCGAGTGTAAATGCGAGTCATGCAGTCCTTCGGCTTTCGCCCACTGTCGCTGCCGAGTGCGGTAGAAGAACCAAAAGGCTCCAATCAGTCCCATCTGCAGAAGTAACACTGTGATGATAGCTCCCACAACGCTTCCTTTGGTACTGCACACATAGCCTTCTGGATTCATCGTCCCTACAACAACAACAACACCACCAACAAAGAAAAAACATCATCATCAGTATCACCCGGGGAAAAAAATGCACAAATTATTCATTTCCTCTGTTCTTTCAACAACTGATAAGAAACTTTCTACTTCAGGGCATTATTTTTAAAAGTGGGAAAAATTCTCTCAAAGGTACAAACTACTGTAAACTCAGAAATATGGAAAATGAATGCATTGGATCACTTCAACACAGCCCACTCCTGATCCATTATGATTCTCGTTCCATTTCTCTGCTACTCTGCATCTGTTACTTGAGATTTTACACAATGGCTGTAAAGTTATCCGCTCTGGCGAACTGTAGGGAAATTGAATACGGTGGAAAACAGGGAAATAAAGTACTAGGAAATACAAATCGATAATACTCGTACACAAAAATGTCAGATTGAGCGCACTTTCTCGTATATTTTACTCTTCAATTGATTTACATGGAATTCCCTTTATATGCTTATTTGGGAAAACACACGAAGTTTGTTCCTATGCCTGGGCTCACTTTCTCAGTGAGTTGAACCTGTAAGTGGAATTGAGTGCATATTTATCTACACGGTTCTTTCACAGTTGATAAACTGAATAAATGGAGACGAGAAAGATATTCTTGCTACTTCAGGTCAGAGGTAACTTCTTCATCGTACTTGATGCATGTGCTTTTCCACAGCGAAGGGGAACACCGTGTTAGAACACCCTTAACAATGAGCACCTCGGCCTTTCATTAATATATTTATGTCACAGTTCGTTGTACTATTTGGCTTCTGCCCATTTGTTGTATTAGTCCAAGTCCACCCAGAGTCCGTCTTGTTCCAGTTCGTCTTTACCTTTATCATTGTCCATTAAAACGTACTGTGGTGACACTTCCGTCCTATTGCCATTCAATTACTTTTCTAGCCAACAAACAGCCCCTTTCCCCTTCCGGCAATAAATCTCCATATAAATTCATAAATATTTGTCAAGTGTCCCTCCCAGACCCTGCTGTTCCCTTTCTTCTCAACCCAATGCTTTTTTACATGCAACTGAGAGATTTTCTTTTTGTACACTTTGTGCCAAGATCTGCTCTTGTAAGAGCTTTTCAAAAAAATTCCCCTATTCCAAATTTAATTTCCAACCTAGGGCATTTTTTTTTGAAAATAAAAAACCCTTCCGCTCACAAATCTCAACCGATAAATTTTTAAATCTGTGCCAACTTGTACAAGAAAAACATTCAACGGATTAGAGGCTAAAATACTTTTTATACTCCAGGGAAATACGGTAAATAATGCTCTCCGCAAATTAAAAATAGCTGAGGTTTGGTGGTTGGATGTGTTCGTTTGCCGGTCTTGTACTCGGAAATCTTTTGAACGACCCATTCACATTGCCTGAGATTAGTCTCCAGAGTAAGCATTGCTCACGAACACAAAACTCATCTATTGCACCAAGCACATGTATGCCATGCACTGTCGTTTAATAATAAATTAATAATATATTCATATTTTGTATGTACATATATGCATGTGACGAGCAGAGTGCATGTAACATATTATTTATGCCACGTCGGCACTACGGCACTGCAGACACTGACAAATAGAATTGCATGCCAATCTGAATACAAATTTATTAATAGTACATGAGACGTTGCTAATAAATTGTTTCGTGTTTGTGGTTCCTAATTGAAATTTGATTGCCACTATCTCATGATACTGCGAATTCTTAAGGAAATGAATTTGCACAGAAGATTATACCTGGAATACTGGAAGGACCGGACCCGAAGCGGCTTTCATTAAAGCGTCGACTTTGCTCCTCGTTGCTTAAAGGAAGGTTAGCTTCGTCTTTTGACAGGACGACCAACTGCAAAGAAATTAAGAATTGTCACTAAGCCCTCCAACATTACCTGACATGGCAATTAGCATTTATAGAGGGGAAAATAAATACCTTCGAATGAATGGGCAATGCTCCGGGAACCTCTGGCATCGGTTTCGCCGTTGTTGTCAGAACTGTGGGGTTGAGATTGGGCATGGACTCCATTGGCCTGGACTGTTCTGTGGTGGTGGTAGTGGTTGAGCTCTCGGTCGTCGTCACAATGGCAGCCATCGTCGGTGATACTCGAGTGATGGATGCCAAACGATTGTCACTGCCGGCGCCGTTGTCCTGATCACGACTTGGGGAGCCACCGAAATCTAAAACAACATCAACATTTGTCTCAACTTCCGACCATTTCCCCAGCATTTCCCCTGGACAGTAAATTATACACGTCATCTTGATGTCTAAACAGTGACTATAGAGAAAATGTACTCCAGTGACGAGTCATTAGCGTCCACACAAAAACCACTGAGCCATTTAACGACAATATTTTGGATTCTCTGTGAGTGAGCTGAATCTGTCGTCCTGCCTCCATGACCATATCTCACTCATGTATAGTAATTCCCTGTGCAATTATTATAATGATGCCATTCATGAGCTCTGTGCATACACCACTTCAACTGCTACTGGATACAATTCACTTCCGTGACTTTTCCCATTCGATGCTCTCGCAAGAGGAAACTGAATGGTATGTTGGAGAGAGGAGTGGAGCAAAACGAGAATAAAAGAAAAACCACCACCACCGGAATAAATATCAAAAGTCGAGTGCCATTCGAAGAGCAGTTTAAAAGTTTTCCCAGTGCTCACATGACGATACTACCGCGACGTCTTATCACCAGTCTTCCCAATCAGTGTCATCAGCTCAGAGCTACAAGGGATCCGTGCTACGTAAACCGATGTCAGTCTGCGGGACTCCAGGGAAATAATATTATTACCGGAAACTCAATAAAAATTCTCTCTCACTCTCACTCTCTATATAAGTACGTATACGTATAAACGGCTTTCGGAGATGTTGCACGCTCCTCAGCAGACAACTATTAATAATGATGAACTCCCTTGTAGCTTGTTTATAACAAGACAAATCATATTGTTCCCTTTCTCTCTGTATGCACTATTGGACTTTGACTAGTTGACAGTCTCCACAAACTACTACATTGCATTCAAAAACTGTACATACAGTAAAATCATGCTTTCTTTGGGACAGCTCAGCTTTCTGAGCAGGTTAGATAAAAATGTACAGGGCAGACTGGAAAATGCACTACTTACACACATAATTACACCCAAGTACACATACATATTCGTTTATTGTACAGCGATTCTATGTAAGCAGCGGTGACAGCAAGAAGGCTCATATTTTCCCTGTATTTATTTACTCAAGGGTCGGCTCCTTTTCCTTTTAAGCACGATGACAGAATGTAGCCTACAATCAACCAGAGCTACGAGTGCCAGCAATCATTTCACAGACACAAGTACAGCAGTACTACAATGCACTTATCATGTAGTATGTATATCGGCGGAAAAGACAAATATTAGTAATGTGACTCCCACTGTTATTATAATAGACCGTAGCATAGCAGGTTAGAAAGAAATTTGAGGAGCTGAGCTGACTGAGCTGCGCTCTGTCAACTTAACCAGCTTTCCATTCCCCATGTACTACAGCTTTTTTATTCTTAGGAGGAGAGAGAGAGAGAGAGAGAGGACGTCCACTTAGAAGATGACTTCCTTACAGGAGAGAGACAGAGCATTGTCCTTGGCGACATATCCAACTGTTTGTCTCGGAATTGTATACACGCCTCTGTGCTTTCACGGAAAACTCTAACGACTACTGCATTCAGCAAAAAGTCTAGGAATGATGTTTTGGCCTTATGTCTCTCACTTACAACAGCAGATGCGTACATTGTGCACAATATTATTATGCCTACATACAAGCACAATACTAAACTCTAGTGGTCTATATTTATACGGTCTCAAGTTGACTTTATTCTCTCTTTCACTATAAACTTATTTATTTGTATCCTATTTTCTCTCTACTAAGTCAGTCAGTCATTCAGTCGGAGAAGAGACACAGTTTCTCCTGTAGTAGTACATGCACTAGTCTCTGTGTGTGTTTGTGTGTGTGTGCCACAGAATGGGAAAGGGGGTCTTTGTTGAAAGTACACAACAGATTATGTCCAGATTACATCTCTCTAGTCACTCAATTCATTCACTCACAGGCAGAGTGAATCTTGTACAGCGACCGGCTCACTTCCATCCTAATATAAAGACCAGGGCACTACTTCAATCTAATTGTGAGTATATCCACTGCTGCAACACAAACCCTTGTCAACCATTCCGTTACAAAGGAAAATGATCAAATCAAAGATAACCACAAAGTATGCAAATAGCAATAAAAGTCTGTTAGCTCCTGAAGAGCACTCGAGCATACCACCCACCCCCTCAATTCTAACTCATAATTTTAATACAAGTGATCTCTGTGAACGTGAGCAACTGCTCTCTGCTGTCTTTTCTAGTGCGGCAAAATTCCCCCCTCTAACTTTATTAGGTAACTGGGAATCCACTGAAAACTGTGTACTGATATAGACATAAAATTTCACCTAGTCTTTGTACCATATGTCCCTATAATACTTCCAATTGCCTTTCACCGCACCGGGAATTTATATAGTGAAAGCATGCAATGCAGTTCCTTTTCCAAATGGAGACTGCCAATGTACAAAGCAACTTTTAATGTAGGTTATCATCTATAATCATGAGGTCTTATCCATTAGCGTTGCTTTTTGTGGTGCACACGGCACACACGCATCACAAAGCTTCACCTAGGTATATTTCGTACCCCTCCCACGTGTGTCCAAAGAACAACGAGGCTACCACATGACACAAAAGTACAGTCATTATTATTTCATAGAGGCTGGGGTTCGTACATGAAATGAATTTCTCTGCAGAATCCATGTGAAACGAATGGCAATCCTTGAAAAAAGGGTCACTGTAAATTTTTTTAATGCGGTCCCTGCTGTTTTGAACTCAAAGAGATTTTAAATATTCGAACCGTAAAAAGGGTCACATACTCCCATGAGATAAAAGTGATTTGAGATATTTGATCATTTGGATATTGGATACAATGTTAAATACTTCGGATACAAGAGAAACCTCTTATAAGAGACTGCAAAATAATGTGTTCCTTCGAAAACTAAGGTAATGACTTGTCACTGGAGCAGTTAGTTATTGAAACGAAAATTAGAATATCGCTATCCCACTGTTTTACGATGCACGCACCCATCCGAGCACATCGCATGTGGTACAGTGTAAGCGGTGTAATAAATTTGATTTGAATTTCAAAAACTCGTTATCTTATAAGTGATAAACTGCAGAAAACAATCTTGTAGCATAGAAGAGATGCGAAAAGAGAAAATGCGTCATTTATAATTTACTCCCTATTTTAAATTAGAGGAAACATGTATGGAAAAATAATCAGATGAATAGAACTTCTTACAAGCTGAAGAAAGTGATGGATTTTTTCTTCCACGCTCTTCGGACGTAAAGAGATTGTAATAAGAGGACTTGGGAGGCTCTTTTTCTAAAGTAAGAGCGGAGAAGTTTGACATGCTGTGGGTGTTCATGTGGACGTTTCCAGCAGTCGCCTTTGTTGGAGCCGTTGAGATTGTAGCAAGCGTTGGCACCGGTATCGTGATCTCTTGGTATTGCAAACGGTGTTCCATCGTATCGTTAGACTCCAGCGAGCGTCGTCTTCGTCCAAATGACTCCAGTCCCCCTTGGCATCTCACCTTCAAACGCAAAAACCAAATAAATTCAAACTCATGTCTTCCTTTCACTATAAAAGCAAAAGAGAATCTACATTGCCTTTTGTAGCAATAATAAGTCAAGTCCTTAGTCGTTGGTTAGCTAAAACGTAGGCAAATATGTCTAATTATTTACGCGGTGAATTTTAATTGTCCTTAAAATCATCCAACTTAAAAATGTACATATATATACGGTTTTTGTCACTTCTTAGGTGAACGTGTATTTATTTTGCCCTTCTGCATTTAGGAATGATGCCACATCAAAAAGTATGTAATTTATCACGACCGTTCATCATGAATGTAATGTTTACTTTTCCGCTCGGAAACATGTAGGCACAGTCGTACGTAACCATAACTCACAGTTTTGACCCGTGGCAGAATAAAACAGTCTACAAATGCGAACAATCCATTTTGCATTGTTATGGTTGGCTAATCATCCCTAGAATGCTGGCAAACACCCGTAAAGTTGGAGTAACCTGTCATCCCTGTGTCATAACTTTTGTCCGGTGGGTTCAAATATGATTTATGGTTGAAAGACAGTGTGCACGGGAGAGGCAGAAGAGTAGAGTGCAGTGTCTCAGGCAGATATGTAAGTTCTAGGACTTTACTGGAAGCAATTAGAAGAAAAAAGTTTTCAAGTTCAATAGATGTGATTGAATGTAGTAGTGGAGTGTTGGGGAATGATTAAGGTATTTTTGTGGTGCCTTCTTAATGGTTTGGGGCGGTAAAAGTTAAAGAAGAAGAAGAAGAGCGATAAAACAAGAGAGATAAATGATGCTTTTCTGTTGAAAATTAGTGAAGTAGAATGTGAGAATGAAGACAGATGGGCAGAGAGAAAGTCGTACATTGAAGAAAAAGAGCTGTCAGTTAACCAACGCACCATGTGATGCCTGCTGTCAGAGAGAGAAAGGTAGGGACTCGTGTCTTGTTCAGATCGAACAAGTGAAACGGTGCAGAGATGTGTCAATGAAACTTTCTCGGGCCCGTCTCATGAAATATTAGTGAGTGAAAGTTCACAGTGAAAATGAAAATGAGTGAAAGGGAGGAAGACAAAATCCGTGATTGTGTCCGTTGCGGTGACATGCACACAACAAAACATATATCAAAAGAAGAAGCTTAATAATGAAAGGTCCCAGACCAGAAGTGCACACCGCATCACCACTTAAATACCAACAACCACAACTATCTTGACTACAGTGACAATGAACAAAGAGGAAACTGTTAAATGCTCTGGAGTCATCTCTATGCAGACAGCGGTAGCAGCAGCGGGGAATAGAGAGAGAGAGAGAGAGAGAGAGAGAGAGAGAGAGAGAGAGAAGCAAGGGAAAAGACAGTGATAGGCAGAATGAAAATGTTTATTTTTTGTATACGTAAATAGGGAATGAATGAAAGTGAAGTTCTTTATGATATTGAAGTTATGGCGTCGTAAAAGAAAGGTAGCCAGGATTTTCGTTAGACTTTTGCGATGATGAGATGTGGCTTTGTGAAGATTGCGTTGCTTGTCTTATTGTTAGGTAGGATGTCAGTTGTCGTGTGTCTTGTCTCCGCGTGTTCTGTATTTGTTTGTGGCTATTAAAGTGGTGTGACACGTAGCCGGTTGTGGGAATATACTGTCTCGTCGTGCAGAAGAAGCAGAAGCGCCGGGGAAATCCCCCTCTATGTACTATTTACCAGTGGTAGATAGGAGAAATATATAGTGTGCACAAGTAGTAGTGTGATGTTCACTTTGTAGTGCGGTGTAGAGCATTCAGTGTGTTGGTTGCTTTAACGAGTGGAGGAGGAGGCATAAAAGTTTTTCCACTGCTGGGTACTTACCGGCTGGCACAGATCTTGACAGAATTGAACCGTGGCCACAAAGTTGACTGTGGCTGTAGATGGGAAACGGAAGGCTTTGAAGTTGGCGTAAAGGTTGCGAGTGCCTCTTTCCGAGTCTAATCCAGGAAACACGTTCGGGTCTCTTGCACAGCTATCAAACAACAAAAAACAGTCGTCATCGTCACAAGCACGAAATTAACTTCTCACTACCAACACATATGTCAACCAGTCGCTTTGTCTCTGTTTATAACGTATTTTGTCTACTATTATTCCTTTTCTTCCCGCCCGCCCGCTCTCCACAACAACAACTACTACTCCCTTTTCATTTAATCTCCCCACTTTCTTTCTCTCGGGTCGAGCCTCCGGACTTCCTTAACCAAAACAATGTCATTTGTGTGTGTCTGCTATATTCAGAGCATTCTAAACGACTTGTACAGCATTATTGCAGATTTCGGTCAGAGTGTCATTTTGATTTCTTAATTAATTGAGTACAAGGACACGACGTCCGCCGAAGCGAACCGCTCCACTGTCGTCTCCATTACAATAAATTCAATCGGTTTTTTTCTCCTGTCTCTTGCAAAGTCACTGTCTGATTGTTTATTAGATGGAGGAAATTAAGAAATCCCCTGAACAAAGAATTAGCCCACTGATTTACCATCCACCAGAAGAGAAGCACTGCATTTTTTCAGTGTTCCCCCTCCCCCTTAACCTTGCTTTGCCTATTTTCCTGTGTCTCGTCGTGGAAAAGTAGGAGAAGAAGTGAGACATTCCCTTTTTATTACTTTTTAACCGCGAGCAAGCCAAAAGGAAAACATTTTATGCATTCTCATAAAATAGTCAGCAAATTTTCACACTAATGACAGTCGCTTTGCTGCTATTAACCCGACAGTGTATACAAACTAGCTGAAATCGTTCTTGGCTTCTTCACATTGTTTTCCTTATTATAAGCAGCAGTAGTAGGTCGTAGCAGCTGACGATAATTATACTACTTTTATTTATGTGCACTAGTTGAGAGGGCAAGGCCACCACCACCAACACCACCGCCACTACAAACTTAAAGATTGTAGCTCTTTCTTATTTAATTACATTCCTTCTGGCCAGAAACTTGCAATGCACTCCGTACAGTATTCAATACAGTGTTCAGTCAAGGCAAACATTCCTTTTTTTCCATCAATCTAATTACAGTATCTACTAGACTTCTAAAGGGTAGACGCGAACAATGCGACAATATTCAATAAAAATAAATACTACACTATTAAATGTACCTTATTGTTTGTACTTAATTTCCTTTGTAGACTGGTAGTATTCATAGAAAATGAATACTGCACAAAAACGAAATTGTCTATTTTCAAAGTTTTTTATATTTTTCTTCCTAACTTTTCCCAAAATTATAGGGAACTCTGTGGAAAACTTTTATTGTTATATGTTGTTGTTGTAAGTAATTGCTTTCCCGTCCATCATTGTCGTGATAAAGCCTTTTGGCCTATCTCAAGCAAAATTGAGTCATCGATTATGAACTCTCTCTTTGTTATTAATAAAAACATTCCTTGGCTGTGTGTGCGAGCCGTCTTCTGTGGGAATATGATGAACTAATCTGTTTCTATTGGCTACTTGAAGTCATCAAAGTCCACGCTGAGCAACCAAGTAAATAAAAGAAATGTACCTAGCCATTTTCTCCTGTTACTGCTATTGTAGTAGAAGGAACGCGTAGGGAAAAGTTTTTCGTGAAGTGAATAGAATACTATGAAGTCAATGTGTGGTGAGTGGAGGCTCAGTTGAAGAAATGAAAGACAAAGAGGATGAAATCTCGGAGATTTAATTTCTGTTCAACCACGCGTAAAAATCGTCAGAGGTTTTAAGTCTAATCAAATTACTCTGTTCACCAAGAAGCTTTCCGACGTAAAACTTTAATTTGCATAGTTAATAAATGCTACCATTCATTTTTCAATTAGTTATAAGTGTAATTAAGACAACAATCTTGTCTTCTAAGTCTATTACAGTTCCAAATGTATGAACATGTTACTGAAGAAGACGGCACTGAAAAGATTAAATTTCTTTCGTCAAATCCCCCAAATTAGCTAATACATATTAAAATTCTCTTTCAAGTAGATTTGGCCAGATCATAAATAAGATGTTTTTGTTATGTCATGTTTCGTCGTTCTCGTCTTTGCGAGTGAATGTTGAACCCGTTGCAGTCAGTATTTTGGCATCACTTTGAAGGTTGCCCTTTGACTTTTGTGCTGCTCCGATTACCATACTGCCAGAGAGCTCTCTAAGGAAATTTACATTAATTTATTCTAAAAATAAATCTTTTTCAGGTCGCTCTTCGAATATGATCGCTAAAATAGAATCTCTTCGTGACTTTAACTCATTGTATTCGATGGCGGTTCATTTTACATTAAAACTCTTGTCAAATTTGCTAACAGACACTGTCAGTTTAAATTATTCATCTAAAAAGGCACTTGGGGAGCTACATAAATTTCCCGCTGTTTCGGAGGGGAATGTCGAGTGCACTGACAGTGCAGGTAAAACTAATAAGAATACATATTTATACGAATACATGGTTAGTAATTAAATGGGAACAATCTCGGGAAAGCTTTACTTGAAATAGGTTCAATTGTTAACGAAAATAATGAATTAGTTAAAAGGTAGAAAATAGGATCCAGCTAATCCCCCAATCTAATCGTTTCCCCGTGAACAGATTTGATACAGTATTTATTTACGTAGAGAACTGACGCTGTGAACAACTTGTGAGAACATTGTATAAGTAAACGGTATGTATCTATTCTTCTTCTATAGATATAGTTGAGGACACGACTCACTCACAGTTTGCAATGCATTGTACGACTGAGCGTAAAATTAAGGCTTCGATTCAGCGGTATAGAATTCCGTTTCGTTGCCTTTCCTACTTGGCTTTGCGTCTACCGTGGAAACACCGTAAGAAGAAGAAGAAGTGGAGAGGCGTGAAAAACTGTCTTCCTGTCTAGCTGCCTATTTGTATGTTGTGTGCAATGGTTTAGCTGAAGAAAGAGACATACGCTTTCTCTCTTTCGACTGCAGCCTTCATTCCAAGTACAGCCAACTGTACACATTTGCATAATCTAAAGGAGACAAGGGAAAAGCATGTCCGAGACAGGGTGAAGAATAGAATACTAGTATCTTGTCCTGCTCTTCCTGTACTCTAAAGCTACTCTATACATAAATACACACAGTCACATGAAACTTACTAGATACTGTATATACAAGTATATTACTTGACGACCTCACAATTGAATGACAATAGAGACGAGAGAGAGGCAACACCATACCAAAGCACCAAACAGACAAGTCAAGACACAAACACGATGATATCTGTATCCATGCTTGTCGGCATATGCACACAGTGGATCGCTGATGCTACCAACTGTAAGAGTATAGAGAGTTCTACTAGTATATAGGTACATATATAAGTATCCATCCAAGAAGACGGAGAAAAGATAAACATGTAGACGCTATATGATTTGCATGGGGATCAATATCCGACAAAGTACATTTATAGTGGTAGTAGTTTGGTGGTGGTGGTGGTGGTGGAACAAGTACACGGGGGGAAAAGAGTGGAAAAAGACAAGAAGTTACCCAATGTTGTCGATGAGAGTTAGAAGTTCTCCGTATTCGGTACGAGCCTCGAGATTTCTTGCAAATATTCCAAATGCACTGGATTGATCTATTTCGATTCGAAGTTGCAACTCTTCGCCCAGACCCACCACCGCTGCATCCTGTCCGTTTCTCATCACAATTCTCATTCGTACATTCGGAGTAGGGGCCGTATTCGTCACGATATTCGTTCCCGTGGGTCGGAACGGTACTCTGAAATAAACATAAAACTTAAAGCACAAATCTACAAGTTTCCAACTTTCTTTTTGTTGTACAGCACAGTCCATGCTCCTTGTGTCTCTTTGTAGGAATAGTATCCTTTATGTTGTATGTCGTTGCATAAGAAAGTGAAAGTCAAGATAGTAAGAAGGATAAGGAAATCTCATGATAAAGAAAGAAATGTACTGCTTGAGATTCCTTGTAGAAGGAAAACTCTCCCTTTTGCGCACAAACGAATATTAATAAAGGATTCTGCTGTGTGTAAAGTCATCTTTGGATCATGATTGGACAATGTATTCTTGTACCGTGAGCAGAATGTGTGATGGTGATGTCTCTGTTTGCAGTATGCATGGATGCATGGCCACCATTATGATGATAAAAGTGTATTTAGTGTAAAGGGATATTGAATGTTAGGAAACTACTTTCATGGGATCTTCTAGTCTTTATCTTGTTTCGCTTTCGAATTTTTCAACAAAGTCAAATTTCATATCCATTTATTGTAATAAGTCGTATCAACAACTGAATCCATAAAAAAAATTCCCTTTCAGAAACATCAAACAGCTCTCTCCGATTCCAGAATATATTTCTTTCGTGTTCCCATAAAAGCTTATCAGAAAAACAATTATTCCTTTTTCTGCTGACTCTGACAGAAGAAAGAGAGCAATCAATCGTTCAAAAAATACATACGAAATAAAAGAGGATTGTTTCTCAAGAATTAACTCAATTTACTTGCACGCTTCTATTTAAGGAAACTCTTCCTTTAAATTTGGATACCTCATTGGCTGAAAGTTTCAATTTGGAACTTTGTTTGACTTTTTGACACGAAAAGTTATTAGAATACTTCATACATTGTCAAAAAAAATCTCAGCGTACTTCTACATAGAAGTAGTCAAAATTCAAAAAAAGCTCAACACCAGTTAGCAAATAGCGGTTTTACGATAATTATGCAGAGTTTGAAAGAAATTGACTGAAAAAGTTTGTGATTCATGTTAATGAATAATAGGCTCAAAATTTAGACTCTGACTGTAAGAAGTTATGACGGCCTTGATAAAACCTACTTGTTAACAATTATGTTGAGTGAGGACTGACTTTCAAAACGTATGCCATATACATAATATTATATCAATCATAGCACAGACCTTGACTTGAGGTCAACCGTCTCTCTACACGCTGGTTTTTTCTTACCCTAATCAGTAGTTCAATTGTTAACTCGTTTATCTTTGAAATCTCCAACAAACTAATTGAATGGATATGTGAGATACATTTTTACAAAATTAATTTATATTATAATTAAAAAAATTGTGATGACTACCGGGTCACTGGAAAAACAAGTGTTAAACTTTTTCATCGATTCTATTAGTAAATAGTGTGTATAAAAATGAATAATTGCAGACTACTGATGTTCATTGTTGCAAAACAAAAACCATTGCTAAAAATAAATTAGTGTTCGGTAGAGCACCATCATGTCCAGAAAAATATGCATTTGTTACTTATGCAAGTGCATAGATGTGTAAGATAAATAAAACTATTTTACTCGCTGTAAATGTAGAGATAGAGAGGACCGTAGCCTCATTTCCTACTTTCCGTCATCAAGATATTCTGAATTATTACAAAATCCTCTCACATCACAATAGACCGAATAGTAGCTACAATTCAAAGGGCTACTACGCTGCTGGTGATTCGATTTGACGACGAGAATTTTCTGTGTGTGCACACAAGAGAGTTTCTAAAATGCACCTAATTACCTGTGTGTTTGTGTGTACAGAGCAGACTACAAAATCATCCGAGCAGCCATTTCATCATAATTTGCATTAAATTGAGTGGCTATAATGTCATTATATATGTAGGAGTTGTAAGTACGCTGTTGCAGCCTGCGACGCTACAAACATTAAATCAACGTCCACTCATCATGCTCGTTCAACGGCCATAAATAAATTCGAGTGTAAAAATCGACCAGACAGAGACAAAATATGTGAGGATGGATGTGTGTATGCTTGAGCGACCTAAATGCCTAGCACTACATGTTTATTAGGGAGCTAATGAGCAGCTAGGTACGTGAATACAGGTGAAATGTACACAATTAAATGTAGATTTTTTGTGTCTGAGGCCGGAAGTGAGTGTGGACTGTTGTATAGAAAAAAGTGATTGTCAGCATAACAGATGAAAGTCGGACGACGGAATTTTTGCTGCTAGGAACAATGGACTCATCCCATTGTTCGTTGCACAATGTCCTTCCGTTCTGAATAGAAATAAAATAATAGTAAGGGATTATGTGGAAATAGATGGAATTGGGAAATGAACTAACGTCACGGAGATGCCTCCCCCTTCGTGATCTCGGGATCCAGGTCCCCCACTTGGCGCGTAGGACACCGTCTGGTCGTTGGCATCGAACGAGCATTCAACCCGTACTGTCTTGTCCGATTCTTGCATGATCACGGGGTTTTGCTGAATAACGACGTGATTTACGTATCTTCCTCGACCCTGCAATCAAATAATTATTCCTACCATCAGTTCACACGCAAACCTAATTCCTTCAATAAATCACATCTCTCCGCCGAGTCAAGTCAACAGTAAAACATGAGTCAAGCTTGTCCTTTCTCCTTTGCTCTACTTTTCTTTCCTTTTCAATGATGCCATTGGAACGTAATAGCCCAAACTTTAATGTATTTCTGATACATATATCAGTTACTGCTGCTACTACTAAGCTACAACCACCACCATTCAATGTCTAAATGTACAATGTGCATGAATCATGATGTTTCCACATTCAAATAGAACAAACTTCAATGCTTCTGCTGCTGCTGCTGCTGTTGGCCTGTGCATTGATATCATTTGTATTATAGGCACGCAAATGCTTAGAAATTACAACTGAACTGAGTCTCAGCAGCCAAACTCAAAGTCTCTCTGGTGGTGCACATTACCGATGCAGAATATGCGAACGTACCAGTTTTATTATGTCTTCAGTTCGGCTCCGGCTGACTTTTCTATATTTGAATTCTATGAGAAACATCTTGCATCCATTGAACGGCATGTCTCAACCGCAGACTCACTTTATAAAAGAAAGTGAGATGAAAATGATGAAAATATAATATAGCTGCCTGCCTGCCTGCTCTATCTAGCACTACGCACTGTTTCTCAAAGTGAAACGACAAAGAGGACAAGATGTAAATGAGTACGCCACTTTGCCATTCCTTTGACATTAGACTCACTTGGCTCCCTTTTTGATAGAGAGACCTATCTATTATGATATTAATATAGAGTTGACTCATATTTTGCTGGAGGCATCCTTTGTTTTCAATTGTGTGCTCCCGGGTTCTTCTGAGTAGTTGACTATGACTGAATATAAATAAACTTTCCGACTACCAATTACTTTTGAACAATTTCCAAGAGTAAACGAAAGTCGGTGAAATATATTAAAATTTGCACTTATGGTTTGGCTGGCGTACCTGCTGAAGCGTGCCGCATTGTGTACCCAGTGAGATCCTGAGGACGACCTGACTCCTGTCACCGCCCATTTCAAAGCATGATTGAGGATTTCCAGTGGCAAACACACGACCCGAAAATGGAGTTCCAAAACTTATCGTGACCATCATGTCTGATGGAGTGCAATCGACTCGTACTGAAATTTATTAGTTTTTTTATAAGATTATGAGTTGAATATGTAAATAACATGGAAGATATTCAAGTTCAATGATAAAGATGGTGGCTCTGGGGAGGCACCATCTTAATTATAATTACTATGTAGAAAAATTATTAAAAGAGTTTGGGCAGGAGGGCAAATGCTTTCAGTACAACTGACCATTATTGCAAGATCCTCTTTCTCCATAAAAGAACTCAGGGTCTGCGATTAGCGCTTGTCCTGTTGAGTGAGTATCATCAGAGCTGAGAAGACATTCTCTCCGATATCCTTGAAAGCTGAATGCTCTACATTGAAACTCCTGTTCCGTGTCGCAGCCTCTTCTGCAGTCTTCTACACTAAAAATTCTGCCCACAAATTTATCCGCAACGGGAAGATATCTCCCTGGTGTGTCCGTGTACTCGCAATGTGGCGGAGCTTAAAAGTCAAAAGAAATTTCATTTTAATTCCACTCACATTCTTCCTTAGGTTACAGACTCAAGGGAACTTCAGCTGACACATAAAGAAAGGAGTTAGAGAGTGGCACCTGGAGCACATTCGTTTTCCATGTAATCAACCTCTGGTCCCGCCTTGCGGAAGCTCTCTGGTTTCGTTCTCCTCGTTTCACTGCTCAATTTGCATAACCGTTCTCGACCGTTGTAAGTGATGGATCTGCAGTATTTCGAATAAAAAACATGTTACTTGTAAATACAGACATACATTTACAAAACAACGTATGTATAGCATACATTTATATACATATGATGTCACTTAATATAAATAATAGAAAAGACGGACCTGCACGGACCACGTGGCCCTCTGAGACATTCGTCTTGGCATTGTCGTCGATTATGAATGTTTCTTATTTCTAGGTCGCCAGGTCCTACGAGTTCATGTTCAGGAACTCTGGTGAAAGTCCACATTTTCCCGCATCCTCGCTCTACAAGGAAGCAATAAGAGAGAAAATAAGTAGTAGGTGAACTATTTGATTGTGAACCGAGTTGGGATTGTTATTGCAACATTGTATCTCAATGTGAAGAGAGTCGTACATACTTTCCCAACAACAGCTTTACTACGATAGAAATAGAAAATATAGACACAGAGCACACGTACCACGTAAGCATATTTTTTCGAAATGTATGAGATCAGTGGATGGATGGAGGAGAGAAGCATCAGCCTCGGAAGACCGATCAAGAGAATAGCATCGTTGCCCATTACTTCGTAGAGGTTCCACGCTCACAGCTAAACAACGGTCTCGAAGGTGATCACATTCCTTCAAGCACTCTCCTGTGACTCCTACCTCCGATCTCGTCTGAATGGGTTCTCTGTGTGGCAGCACAATGACAGAAAGAAATTGTATCAGAAATGATGATGCAACATTATGAATCAAGTTGAAGGAATAAGTGAGTGGCTGCAGACATTTAAGGTAAAACCGATACATAAAGTCACAACTTGTACTATTTCTTACTTTCGAGCTCCGTTGTACGTGTAGCCCATAACCTTCTCGTACGTGACTGTGTAACGACAACGGTATGGAGTCAAGTCCGGATCCAAGTAGTTTCCATTTGGGTCTTGTGATCCCGGGTACGTTGAAGGGTACGGGTCTCGACTTGGGTAGTTGTCACGCGGAGGGTACACGTCCCTGTTTGAGGTGTAGGGCGGATCCCGATAATAAGGATCACGGCTTGGATACGGATCTCTACCGGCGTACGGGTCTCTTCCCGAATAATAATCTCTGCTTGGGTAAGGATCTCTGGATGCAGGGTAGCGACTGGGAGGGTAAGGGTCTCGATTGGAATTCTGGTACGGATCACGACTGGTGGGTGGGAAAGGGTCATTTCTGCTCGGAGGGTACGGGTCTCTGCTTGTTGGGTAGGGATGTGAATGTGCGAACGGGTCTCTGCTTGTCGGTGGGTAGGGCCTTGGGTCTGATGGATACGGGTCTGGTCCAGGTGGGTAGGGTCTGCTTTCTCCCGGGTACGGCCTCACCTCTCCCGGGTAAGGTCTACTCTCTCCAGGGTATCCCGCTCCGTTTGGATATGTGTGATATTGAGAGCTGCCTGCAATTTGCCTATGGTCACATTCTCGTTCCGAGTAGACAGCTCCTGCTTGCACTTGAAAAGCATTTGGCCCCGCATTCACTGCAGTGTCTCCACTTAAAAGACAAACACTTGTTGGATTCGTGCTGCCACTCTGCGTAAGATACAATTACAATGAGTTGTATGTCTTCGAGCATACTGTATCTTCAGAAATCATAGTGAATAATTTATGGTAAGACAAGACACAAGGTAGAAGTAAATTGGACACAACGTAGACTTACTGCATTCAGACTTACCGAGCTGAGGAAAGAGAAAGATCGACAATTGAATTCTCTTTCTTTATCACAAGCTCTTTGACAGACTCCATCGTTCGGAGCGTTTTCGGCTTTGTCAACATAAATGAGATAGCGGTCCCTTTGGCTGTTCCGGTACGTGCACTTCCTCGACTCTGCATTTCAATCGCAATGCATTACAACAAATATTTCTAATGACATAAGTCACGCTGTTATATAGTAATGGCAGGGGGGAAAGGAATCGTTGACGGAGAACGTGTTTGAGGGCTAGTGGTTTCCTAATGCACTACATAGAAGAATTCTAAATGTGTTCAAATAGCTACAACTACTACTACCACATAGGTTAGCCAAGTATCGTACGTGTGGCGCATTGATTCTCCAAGTAGTCAGAGTCTGGTGACGGTATATATCCTCTTGGCTGCGTGAATCGATCCTCCGTGCTCAGACGACATTCTCGTCTCTTCCAATCATACGAAGCTGATCTGCAAATAAATCTTCTTTCCTCTAAGCATCTGTCCTCGCACTGCGTCTTACCCACATCCCGGTACACTTCACGGTCAAAGCCTCTCAGCTGGAAGTTCGGAATTCGCTCAAAAGTCCACAAGAGACCACAACCCCCTCCTGTGTCACAATCAAATGTAAAAAAGTCCAATATGAGTTTGGTGCAACGAAATAACAAAGAAAAATGAATAAATTGAAATTGCTACTGTTATTTTATTGTGATGCAAATACTTGCCTCTCAGACAAATTCCTTCAAAGTAAGCGACTCCTGATGAACGTTTCAAATCATAGCGAACTTCGTCATTAGCAAACTCCAAAGCAGAGCATTCATTTCTATTGTAATCCAAATTGAAGGCATGACATTTGACATCGCTCTGGCACCTTTTCGCACATCTATCAGATATTCCCCTCGCAGCATCTCTGTACAGTAGGTAGCTGTGACCTCGTTCCAGTTCGTAGCCAGAAACTTTCTCATATGTCATTCTTCCAAAAGCGCAACGTCCAACTGCGTAGTAAGTGATATGCATTTGAATGAAATTACTGACCTTTGAGTTAATTAACTACAACACGACATCGTTTGTATATTTAGGTGAGCAGAAAATTACTTTGAGTATCCGTGTTGCCGTGTCCCGGGTTTCTGTCCCTGTCCCCAATTCCGTTACCAAATCCTCCAGGACCTATTCCTGGCTTATCTACAATGGGAGATGCAGGACCTGCCGCAGTGCCGCCAAGAGATTTACAATTTCGTTCATAATAAGTCGTTCCTTGTCTTTTTTGAACTGCCTCGTCTCCACCCGATCCTATCACGGAGGAATAATATTATAATAACGTGAAAACGTATTATGCATACAATTCCATAGACAATTTTCCTTGGCAGAGAGTCAATATCTTTGTAAACATTGATCTTCTCTTACTTACCTTTATCGTCTCCCGAGATAAAACATTGTGAAGCGGCAGCATAAAATGAATATGAGCGACAGACAAAATCCCGATGAGTGTTACATTTTACTTCACATTCAGCGTCGTTAGTCACACCGTTGGCCACCAAGTCCAAGTACCTCGGGTGAGAGTCCGGAATCGTGTCAAATGTGCAACGTCTATCAGCTATTCACAATCAGATAAGAAAAGTCAACATATTAGCCAATTAGTAAGAACAATGATTTCGGACTTGATGTGTGTGTATAGGAAATTAATGTATTTGGAGGTTACGTTCAATGCATTGATTCTCCAGGTACTCAATGTGCATGGGAACTTCCACGAAATCATTCGGTCGTGTGCGTCTGTCCTCTCTGCTCAGTCGACATTCCGTACTCTTTAGAAAATAAAGGAAAACCCCATTGTAGAAAGTTTATATAGGCAGGATGAACATGTTGAATTTAATTCAAATGTAGAATTCATAGTGTAGCATTCAGTGTGTGCTCAGATCGGCCGCTATTGTGCTAATAGAAAGAAAACTAACTTGAGTATTGTACTCGGCAGAGCGGCACACAAAGCGAATCTCGGCCAAACATCTTTCTTCGCAATCTCTTCGACTTGGAACCCGATGCAACACGAGATCGTCGTGTCCTCTTAACTCTCTTGCGGGTCTTCTCTCAAAGGCCCAGGCTCGACCGCGGCACCCTCGAGTATTCCCTAGACAATGGAAATAACATTTCAATATTATTTGTAAAATAAATTTTCATTCTCCCAATGACCACCACAACAATGCATTATTAGCAATGCATTCCAAGAATAGTTCCGCGCACCTCGTAAACATATCTTTTCATAGTAATTTTGTCCGTCTCTGCGAGTCAGTTCTTCTCCTCTGCCTTGTGTGTTTCTGTCCAATTTAAAACAGCGCATAGCCGAATGGTCCACCATAAAAGCGGGACAATCGGCTCCAGCATCTCGACAACGCTCCACGCACTCAAGGGTAACACCGGGAGCAGCAGCAGTTAGTACAATGGGCTCTTGCTTGGCCGTGCGTAGAAAATGACCAGTGACTTTCTCGAATGTAAACAAACCGCCTTCACAATGATCTATATAAAATTTAAAATACATAAAAAATAATTCGTGGAAGCACAGCACTCAAACAATTCAGTTTTAATTAATTAATTAATGCAGCTCATCGTAATATTAGTTTATCTTAATTGACTCGATAAATACGTATAGGCATATTACTGATTGAACATTGTTTCTCTGAGAATACGGCTCCTCTTTTGTGTGGTAACGGGGCTCCCATGAGACTCACGGAGTCATCCGCACTCAGATAGCATCTGTTCTCGTCAACGGCAAACGAAGTCGAACGGCATGTGAATCCTCGGGACTGTAAATAATTGTATCGTCAGTTGTATTTTGTCTGAGGCAAAAGTGTTTACTAAATTGTATTGTACAATTTGATATTCGAAAGGGAGAAAGGGAGGAATGGAGAAATGGAGAGTGAAAGAGAGGAGGGAGGGAGAGTAAACATAAAATAGAAGGACTATTGGAGTGCAAAATAAGCTCAAGAAGAGCAAGTGAATTGAATTGTAAATTTACGTGATCGCAGAGAGACTCGCAGTCTTCTCTCGATGCGGCAAATTGCAGATCATCCATTGAGATCACGGAGATATCTTGCCTTGAAGTGTAACGGCAGTCAGGCAGTTCTATAATGGGTTCAAAAAATAATTTCCACTAGAATTAGTACGCAATTTGAGAAGGCTCTAGAAAATTATACATAATCCTACTTTTGTGAGGGAGACCTACGTTTGACACATTGATTCTCCAAGTAATCCACGGCGATTCCAGGTTGACGTCTGAAGGCGCTCGGTTGTGTTCTTCGATCTTCTCGACTCAGTTTGCACACTTTCAATTTTTCGTCATATTCAGCCGATCTAAAGCCAAAAGCATACATAATGCTTATTATAATTACATGCATTAGCCAGGCTAAACTAAAAATGCTGAAAAAAAAATAAAAAGATCACTACGATCTAATGTATAAATAAACAAAATACAAAATACATTGAACCCAATCTCTTGTGAAAAATAATTTACCTGCAAACAAAGTCCGTCTCTACCAAGCACAATTTTTCGCAGTCAGTTTTCGATTGAACTGAGCGCTCTTCCTTATCATCGAATCCATCCAAAAAGGCGCCCACCACTCTCTCAAAAGACCACAGACGATCCCCACAAATCTGCTGCAAGTTCGTCACTGCAATAATTTAATTAATCGAGCTCTTTAGTGCCATTACAAATTTATCGCCCCGTCTAATGACATTTTTACGATCAATCTTTACAAGCACTTACCACCGCGAAAGCAAATCTTCTCAAAGTAATTCGTTTTCGGATCTTCACGTAGTTTGTCTCTTCTGCCAACAGAGTCACGGTCGTAAGAGTCACATCTCGACTTATCATAATCTAGAAAAATGTCTTATTACTATTACATTTCAAATATTATTATGATACATGTTCCTATTTTCATCATTGTACATTTATTTCACATCTAGAAAATACAAAGGTAGGCGCCTAATATTATTACAGCGCGCAAAACGTAGCAATCCTTTCCGCATTATTATCATGTTCATTTTCTTACCGACTGTAAATGCTTTGCACGTTGTACTTTGTCTACAGACTGCAGTGCAATCCCTAGTCACGGCCGCACCCGGTTGATGCAAAAGTCCTTGAGGGTCGCTCTCTGACATGGCCATTCCCGTTGTCTTCTCATAAGTCTCCACACCGCCGAAACATTGACCTATTCATTCCCATCCATTTTATTATCCCTTCACTATCTCACATTCTTCATACTACAGCATTTTTTTCCGATTGTATGAAAAGTGTGATGTGGCAGAAATAAATATTTCCAACGTTCACGGCGATCACAATTAACTTGGACAATAAAGGAAATCTCACCTTGTACATAACTAGGAAGCACAATGCATAATATCAGTAGGAAATATCCGAAGGCCTCTACAGGTGGATAGCCCAGAGGCCGTCCCTGCGACAAAACACAATATAAATACATGTAGACTCAATATATATAAATATACAAAATCATCTCCTCTTACCTACTAAATAATACTAGACAAGATTTTATCTCTACTTGATTACATAATAGAAACGAATTAAATCCCCTCATCCAGACACACACAACACACACACACATTCATGGATTCATCATCATCGATGTCCCTCCATCATCAGTCCAGATTCTCTAAATTAATGCCTTTAAGCCTTCTACATCGTCCTCGCACTCCAACCACCGACCATTAACATACAGCACGGTGGAAATAAAATAATATAAAACTCCTGTTTCCTCCATTACAGACAGTGACGCTCCAAAATGCACACACAGTGAGTCTCTCATGCAATCGCTGTCATTGCCATCACAAAATCACTGCTGTTACAGCAAACAAAGCCATGTAGCCAGCTACAAGTTACACAGAAACAGATTCTGTTCATTTCGTTCCCTTCCCTCAACATACACGTTCCAACGATATAACCATAGGCACTTGTACATTTCCAGCAGCGTAGACACACACAGGCCTACCTGTTAATAAGGAATGCAAAAAAAAAGTCGCTCCGCTTACACCGCAATCAGCAACAGAGCATTGCACTTCTCCATTTCCATGTTCACATTCTGCGCAACCCAAACAAATGCCATTACTAGCTCCATAAATACCTTCAGCCACCGATTACATTTACATTCCATGACACACAGCTTTACGGAATTCCATGAAGTCAAAGTCTGATGATTTCATTTCTATCCACACAAAAAAAAGCCTTCTGCTGATCTATGGTCCGTGTATTTATTGTGTAGGCTTGTTCGTATAGCATTATTCTTGCCTTCTGACCACGTACTAATGTTATATGCACACGTATAGCTCTAGTAACGTGCACAACGTTGAGAACTTAATATAACAGTAGGTACGTACATGTGCTCCGAATACGTAATGTACGGCTCTGGACTTAACTGGGTGTGGCTTCCCCAATTCACTGAACCCCTGACAATAAAACTCATACAGTTGCCACTTGGACTTCCGGTCACAGAGCAACTCTTGTCTATTGTTACGTCTTTATATGGCTTCCCTTCTAAAATAAACCATCGGCTTACACACACACTGTATAGGCTGCCATACAGTACGTAGTATAGGTAAGTTCATAACATGCACCATATAATAATAATAATAATAATAATAATAAGAGTATGCGTAGGTATTTAGGGCCAGTGTGACAGGACAGTATTAAGTTCGCAAACTATGTGTCCTGTCCACAGAAGATCACGTAAATATACTAGAACCCAGTACACATAGAGAGAGAGAGAGCACAGATTTAGTCACGTACTTGTTAGTACGTACCTGCGACTTTAATGAGCAATAAATAACAGTATTTCTGTGTACAATATAATGGTGTACACGGAGATGGCGGGGTTTCTAACAATTCATACCTTCTTACATAATTGGTTAATTGGCTACAATGTGTGTCTGGCCGCTGGTGACTCTTACAGATAGAATGCAAAATCTGACTTTCTAGCATTTAATTGGTTAATCTGTAAGCTGTTCCGTGTCTCTGAGAAATTAAGAATGCAATGCTGCAGTTTAATGAGAATTGACTTGTTGTTTCAAGCAATGAAATTAGCTTCCAGCGACTCTATCTATTTCTAATATAGATGTAAGTCATTACGCAAAGTAATCTAGTTTGTAATTCATTAGAAGGCTAGCGTCAAATTGCTCTTGTCTCGTACACACAGAGACTACTCACTCCCAATGTGATACAGTCGCTTTCGTCCAGAATGAAAGAAAATGAAATCTTCATTTCGTACTTTCTACGTTTTCCCTTCCACAAACGTCTGTAGCTTAAGTAGACGAACAAAACACAGGTTGTGCTTACGCATTTCATTGCCACATAGTATACAAGGGAATTTTGTGCTGACTCTGCTTCTACGGAAATTTTTGTCTATTTTTTTGTCATAAAAGCTTGTTTCAGGTTCTAGACTGCTATAAGAATTTCTATGTGGATTATTTTTCTGCACCGGAGATTGGGATTAAAGGAGGCTGCAGCCTAAGCTGTCTGAGTATACACATAAATATTATTGCATCTTTCCGTTGCTGGCATCGACATCATTTGTCAAAGTTAAATGGCTTACTTTGAAGTAGATTTCATGTTTGGGTCGGACTTTTGAGGTCTTAGGCCTACTCGACTACTCGACAGGCTTTTACCTGTCAGTTGCGATCAAATTGGATGATAAAAAAACGTCACAAATAAATGGAATCTCTATGCCGTGCAATAATACAAAATGTCTTCTCCTTTCTTTTACTTGGATTAGCATAGTATTCGACCTGATCCTCTGTATGAATTTCTCGGTTCTTCTGCGGAAGAGACAATTAAAGATTTCCTTAGCCCATCGGGACAACGTGGCATTGTCTATGCCATTCCAAAATTGAATTCCAACTCCGTCATCATCCCACTGCGGATTCATCACAATCTCTCAATACTCTTCTATGCTGTGTAGGATTTTACCCGGATAATTTAATTCAATCTTATATACATAGCAGACCATATTCAGAAACAGGCAAAAAACCTATAGACTGACGTATATAATTATACAGTGCTACTACATATAGCCATCACGCAAATTTTCCGACTCCATCTTAGCATATATGATAATTACATACTATCTGCTCATCCAGCAAAAGTTGTTCGTTTTTTATGAATGTACTTGTAGCCTTCCCCACGATGATCCTAGCAAAACTGTTTACATAGAACACTGCGGTTTCTCCTTTGACTACTACAGAGAATTCCAAACGTTCCATATACTTATCTCTGTATAGTCGCACAGCTTATTTACATAACCAGCTGCAAGCCAAAGAATGTAACTAATACTGATATTATTACCATGCCATTAGTTAGACAGTATTCACTTATTGCTACAGAGTCTCTGCAAATTTCCTTCTCATTAGATAGAAAATTCAAATATTATTATTTAATAATGCTACCATATATCGAATCTACAGGAACCCGATTGCCAATTAAATTCCAGCACCCTGCTGCTTTGCAACTGTAACGAATATGGGAAGCAACAGGAATAACCTACACACGTAACTAATCAAGTATTCACTTCAAACATGAGACTCGTGTCTGTGTCGTGTGTAAAGGCCCAAACTATGTTGCAAACAAAATTCTCAACTATTTATTACATAAAGAGCACCTGCTCAACATGAGTAGTTTAACCCTTAAGTAAGCAACCAGTTGTACAACCTACACTAATAATAATAATAATATGTAATAGCAAGCATCGAATAGCATCTATTTTACTATTATTAAGTCAGCTACAGTATCTAACCATAGCTTGCAAACAGAAACACAGTAAACATTCTAATCTGTATCTATAAGAATATTCAGCTCGCAGCTCAATGTTACTTAATTGTTCAGTGGATATCAACTGAAAACTAAACAGAACATAATTCACTGTGGCAGCAAAAAGTGGGGCACAATGAAATGCTTTGCATTGTGTTCTATATACTGGGAGGAGTATATACAGAGCATAATACTAGTAGCATTACCTATATAACGTGTAGTAGAGATGCAGAGAGAGAGATAAGCGAAGACTCTTCCATTATATAATGAATGTATCAGATTAGATGAGCATTTCACAATCTAATCTGCCGAGTAACTTATTCATGAGATAGGAGAATCACCAACACACACACTCAACTCCATTGCACAGTTATTCTTTCATCGTATGAGCAAAAACAGAGTATCAGTAACTCTGCATGTATGCAAATGTATGTAGGGGAATGTGATCAGCATAGGCATTGCATTACATTAAAGTATATAACAACATTAGTAGATTGGAAGGGTTGAAGGTGGACGACGACGACGACGAGAGAGGAGCACTGGAGCAGAACTGCAACAGTCACACCACTCTGTATATTTACACACATAGAGAAGTAAACAAGGCGCCCACTGTGTTCATAATATTCAATTCAACGTGTGATATACAATGATCACAATGCACATTATTAGTAGCAGCGGGACGGGACAGTAGCTCCCCCACACAACCTACATCGGGCATACAATGCACTATTATGTGGCAGACCACTTTTACAGCAGTAAAGTGTATGGACGAGAGAAAAGGAGAATTGTCAGTGCTTACAGTACAATTTTTATATAGACAGAGTCTATATTCAATTATTTAGCCATCGTACATAGTAGGTACATAGAAACAGTGAAGTAGCACAATAATAATAGGGATATGCATGCAAAACCGCTAGGCTGTCCCATGCCACAAGCATAAAATAGCATAGCCGTCTGGTTTTGTGAGTGCAACCGTAATAAATTCCATTCCATTTCATGCCCACAATAATACAATGACCAATGAATGTGGACAATGTCCTCCTGCACTGACTGACTACAACATTAAGACAACCTCCTCCTCTTCCCCCGTGGCCTGCTCTACTCTCTTTTCTCTCTCTCTCTCGTCTTCACTTTAACAAAATTAACAATTTACGGCCTCCATATTTGCTCTTTCAATGGAATAAGTCTTTTGAAATGCGGATGAAAGTTGTAATTTCTATGCTTTTTGTCAAAAAATACCCTTCACGACAATTACTGAAAGTTGACGAGGTCAGAGGTTGCTTTTTTTTGCTTGATGAAAGGCTAGAGCTATGATTTCAGCGCTTTGAGAGCCTTTGTACTATGAATAGAGAGGGAATTGTTGACTTTGCCAATCTCAGTCTTCGCTTAATTAAGTAATAATGGAAAGGTAAAGACGGAAATGACGAATTGGACGTGGAGTGGTGATTTTTACTTTTTCCCTATTTCGAATGGTCCAGTGGCCCTTTGTGCTGTTTGAACGGCGACAATGTGCACGGTGTACCTGATTGTATTTCTAAAGAGGCTCGTATCCTTGTTGTTTTGGAATGCAGTGTGATTATTTGTGAATGACGACGGAGGGTGAGTGCACTGGCACGTTTCAGTGTCATCCTCTTTCCAGTCGTGCTAACAATTAGTCCTCTCTGTTACTTTACACTGCAGTATAACATTTGAGGCGAATTAATTGGCAGTTCTCTGCACACTTATTAGCTGGTGGACAATGCGAGCGCATCGTGCATTGTGTAAAAACAAAGAAAGGTGTCGGAGCAAAGTTCCCCTATTAATTGGCCGTGAGTGAGTGAGTCTTCATTTGTCTTTGTGTGAGCCAAGTGAGAAGGAATGGAATGTTGTGGTGGCCATGGCCTGGTTGCTGCCTGCCTGCCGTAGCAAATGAAACCAGAGACTCCCTCCTGTGCACTCTCCTGCGTCTGCTAATCTCGAAAACTTACGTAATGGTGTGTAAAAATAAAGAGAAAGTTTAGTGACGACGAATGGAACCTAATGTTCTAGTCTCAGCTTAATGAGTCGTACGACAGTGCACCACCAACTTAATGGCGGGGAAGAGATCTTGAAATGAACACTGAAGCAAACTTTCTCAACCTGAACTCCGCCAGTCATCCAAAATGCCAGAAACACCAGCAAAGCGGAAATTTTCACTTGTATTTGGTAGAATGTGCCGCGCGTGGGAAATAGAACTAGTCTTTCCTTTCTCTCCTTTCTTTCGTTGTACGCTACAAGAAAGTTGTGGAAAGGAATCCCAGCGACTTCTATGCTCGCCGTATCTCAACTTTTCACCCGATGCTAAATTCCCTGCACGTCTTTCTCCTTCTTTCATTCACACACAGATAGCAATAGTACAGCATACACACACAGACAAACAAGTAAATAAATAGTTACTAGATATTAATTATGATCTCTGCTAATGCTTGGCCTATGTTAAAATTCTAAAGTGTAATAATAATTACTCACCTTTCTCCTCGGTCTCATTTCGAAAGGGAATTTCAGGTTAGTCCGATCAATTTTTTGTGTATCTTTAGGAGATACACGGAAATATTTTCTAGTTTCTCTATCCGTCAGCCCCACTTTTGGCATAAATTCTGTTTCAACACTTTATTCTTCACAATAATAATAATAACAGATCAAACTGAACTAGTTTCTGAACAACCACGATTTTAGTTTGGATCTTTTTTAAATTCCTCCCGTTCCTTTATTTTCGTTTGAGTGTAAATGCACCTATTACCACTGGAAGATCACTTTATGAACATTCAATTAGATGAACAGTTCAATGAAGGGGCTGTGACCCTTGAAGAGGTTTTTAACTAAACACGATGAATCGTACGGGCCTCTGCGAAGCTGAGTCCGTTTCAGGTAAATCAGTGACAACAGCGAGAAATACTGTGGCGAGAGGAGCAAAGTGACAATGGACGTTCGTCTGCGATGATCTGTGTGGGAAATGGTCTTTGCAGCTGTAGAGTCATTCATTGGCATCCCACATCAGAGGAAGTGACCATTTCATGCTCTGGATTGCATTTCTATTCAACCTGTCTTTTGTGCTGGCCCTGTTGACTTCCTGTGCTTTGCACGTATCCCGTCATAGTCAATACGATCCTCTCTCCCCGTACACCAACTAATACGTTTCATAACACTGTCCACCACCATTAATACTACTCTGTGCACACACATACACAAATAACTAAACACATCATTTGCAATAATATTATATCGTCCTCGTGTATATCCCCCAAACCCCCCACCACCACCACCACCGCCGATTTATTCCTCATCTGTGTGCATTCCAATTCTACCACTTTGCCATTTTGATAATATAAATATGTGCAAAAGTAAGTTGGTTGTTGTGCAGAATTAAATATGTGCGATGTCCTGCAATAGTGGTCTTTTTGTTCACATATGAAAATGAGTATTTACTGTGTTCGTGGCCACTTTACTTCAAACGTTACTTTTTCGCTTGTTAAACCCGCGCTTAAAATACATATGACAACAGACCCAACTGACTAACTACACATTTAATGCACAGATATTTATATCCATATATACCTACTACTATATAATATATCATTAGCTCCTCTGTATTTCAGTGGTAAGGTGCAAAATATACATACTGTACAACACATATTGGATATGATACGATGTGCTGTGCTAACAATAGTAAAACTTTTTTTTTGAATTACAAAAAGACAAGGCAAGGCTTAATATTCCCTATCTATTCCCACTGCTCACTACATCTAGTAATATCGTATAAGCAACATGCTACGTATTACTACTACTGTACATATTACATAGTACGCTTTGGTAGTAAATAGTTTCAATAGGGAAAAAGTACGTAGTGGGAAGTGTGCTGTTTATTTATACGTTGAAGGGATGCAGCTTCTCTTTCGATATGTATATATCCATAATAATATGAAGCCTACTTGTCGATCGTCCGTCCATCGTAGTCCTATATACAAATACACAACAAACGTTCCTCTGTCTCGCAGAAATGACTGTGTTTGATTCTTAGTTTACACGCATCTGGCTAAAATCGCTTTAGTGATGCTCATGGGTTTCGCAGAAGTAGAAATGCTTACGTATATAATAATACAAAGTAGACACCACTGTGTACAGCATGCCGTTAATAATAATGTATTTGTGAATTCTGCAACAGTAGCGATGAGGTAAATAGTGAATAGTTTGTCTAGTTTAATTCTCCCAATAACTTGTTTCCACAAACTCTCTGACCAAGGTTTTTTCATCTCTCTAAGCTTAAAACTGTTACATGAATGGCAACAACGGGCTTTGCTGTTCCTTTGCGATTATCCCTCATATTTAATAATAATGATAGCTACAACACATGAAGTATTCTTTATAGTATTGATTCGCAATGCAGCAGCACCTACTACTAAAAACCGTACTCACTCTTTTGATGTTATTGATGTATGCGGCCATTATGCACACGTAAGAAAGTGGAACTTTCTTTATACGCGCAGTGTCTGCTTTCTTTACCGAACTAATTCACTACACTTAACTTTCTTTACTAGGAACTCTTATAATCAATTTTTTATTTGATGATTCTCTAAAAATGAATTACGATAATGTAATATAATATCTGTTTTATTTGTTGCAGTAATATAGGAGAAATGATTATTATCAAAGAAAAGTTAACTAATTGTGATGTGATTTATTAAATATTTTATTGTTGTTAGCAAAGAACCGAGTCTCATTCATAGTTTGCTGCAGTGTTTCAATTTCATAATGGAAATATTAGTGAGCGGTATTCTCTATGGCTCCATTCATGGGATTTCGTTTGAGGTGGACTAGGATTTGGGTTATGCGTTCTGTGCATTTTACGTGGATCATCTGCAGCCTCATCTCTCTCACTTCTGCAACTCCCGTCCGTATCACTTCAGGCAATTCCTCTTCAATACGGTTTTTCACTAACAACTAGGGCTTAACCTTTTTACCACTCTAAGCCTTGTGGCTCTAACGAAATTCAACGTATAGAATATATATGTTCTGTTTTCCATGCTTGTTCATTTGTAATACACGTTGCTGATATTCAGATACACTCAAAGAGATCAAAATCTTCAAATGATGTAAGAATTTATTTATTTTCCCTTCTCCATACAAGATAATCTCATCGTACACATTTGCTATTATTTATTTACAAATTGCACTATAGACAATAATTCTGGCCTGACCTCCGATTGGTTCTACAGTGTACGTGTAATTATCTAAATTCAATTATATAATGTATAAAATAATCAATACCGTTCATTGAGTAAAAATAAATAACTAATCGTGATCCTCTTTAATAGTTTTACCAAATTCTTTCATGAGAAATAAAAGCGACTATAATAGCCTTTCAACTGAATGGTCCTGCATTAGCTACCAATTACCTACTTAGTGGAACTGTAGGAGTCTATGGCCTACATTTCCGTTTCCATCGAATCGACAGTGGAAACGTGAGCGAAAATGTGTCCCCGTCATCTTGTCTGACTGCTGTACGAATTGATAGTAGAATGTGCTGAAGAACGGTGACTTGTATGTATTGCGATAATAATAAATGCAACATGCCCACCTCAACAACAAAATGACTGTATCTCCGGGATTTTTATATCGTGCATTCACTGTGTAATTGTAGCCACTGAGAGTTATGATAGCATAGAGCCAAGCATATCATGCAATGTATAATCCGATTGTTTGCCTTCTCCCTCTACGTGCTTTTAATGGAAAAAAATATTACATTTTATCAGCGAGCTGATGTTCTAAAATGCCCAGCGAGTTATTAACGTCGGTGCTCCAGATGAGTAAGGTAGCCATGTCGCTGCTTGACAGTGGACTATGTAGGAAGTTAGACGTTGAGCTGACAGTCGAGGTCAGTGAAAGCTACCCTTACGTCCGCAAAAGGCTCATTCACACAAATTTAAGCAAGCCAGACGTAATATACACTTCACTCTGTATAGTAGTAGTATGTAGTATCCAAGACTCTGTCATCAGCGACGTACAGTGAAGGCATAAAAAACGTACGAGTAGCAAAGTAGTGGTTAAAATTACAGTTATGAGGGGAAAAAAGAACAGAGACGTAGTAGTGGGACTTAAATGGTAATTAATAGTAGGAAAACGTATATAAACAGATTATAAAAAAGTATATTCATGATTGTGTGTAAAACGTTCATCATATGTTACAGTCAGTCAGCAGAAAAATGGAAGCTCACAGGTCTGTGACTCTGCGGATGCATAATCATCACCACTTATTATTGTGCATGTTAAATATTCGACTGTGTTGTGGACTGAACTTGTCTCTGTATATGAATATTGCCCGCACACAGTAGCTATACACATGATAGACAGGCAGAGGAGCGAGTGGGACGTGAACACATCAACAAACGTTGTCCATCATATTTCATAGAGATTATTGAAGTGGTGAAGTGCATGCTGCGTGTATACGTGTGATGTGTATGTAGGAAAGGTGGTGCACTTACATACTTGTATGAAAAGATTTATAATCGTAAACATAATGTGTGGTGAAATAAAAATGCTATGATATGATGACATGGAAGCTATACACACGTCTATATATATAGGTACATATAGACAGAGCGACACACACTTTGATTAGTAATGGTAACACGTATAGGCAAAGGTCAATGGTCCTGAGTAGTGAATAATAATGCTCTGGAGCTGGACCCTGCCGGAAGTTCAACAATTACATGCCTTTCACTGCTTAGCCTTGTCATGTAATATAATTACATCGGTACTTGTGCGTGCCAGCTCTTACGGCTACTTCCTCCAATGCTCCATGAATTCACCAGCAGGACGGTGGTGGTTTTGTCCACTTATCTGTTTTTAGGTGTAGGCGATGAACGTATTATTTACACTAAGAATGAAACATCACTTCTCATCTACATATGACAATAATGTCTTACTTAGGCAATGCTAAATTTAGAAATTGTCAAAATGAAACGCAATGCTGCGTCATACTCGAACTTAGTGGTTGTGCTTTTTTCAATTTCTCACGAAATCATTTCAATGGACAGGCCAGTCGCCCGAATACTCCCATTATTCAATCAAACGGCATTTTAACCACACCAACATCATATTACGTTAGTGATAATAATAAGTTTGTTTCACCTCAGAATCCTATAGAAATTGTATTATGTATCACTGTTTGGCATGTGCAATCAGCTTCTATATCATGTTACTAACGAGATTGGGTGCACATTTGACAAAAACGTTAATTAATATCGTTTTCGATGGTTACTTATTCTATCATTTGTATCTCTTTAATGCAAATGAAACTGTATTATGGTGGAAAAAAAAGATGCAAACTGATTCTCATTACAATGTTTAAATTGGTAAGCACCCCTACATTATTAAAAAATTGTTATACTATTTTGAAAAAAATTAAATGTAGGAAAACTTTTATAAAACGCATTATATAAGCTTATACGAAATGTGTAGTAGGAATATTATTAAAAAACCTCATTTTAAAGGTGGACACATGCCGTTTACCTTTTCGTAAAGTAGCTTCCACATCGTTATGATGCAATATATGAGAAAGGCAATGGCCCCAAAACAGCATTAACGTAGTTCAGGAACGCGTATAGGTCATCAATGAAGCAGAGTCGGTTGAAACAAAGTGTAGATAGCTGCCAAAGTGACAATAAGTTCAATTGAATCCAAAACTGTAATTTGGCGTGAGGTAAAAACATCCTTTGGGTTGGAGAGACGTGACAGCATAATCATGGCTTGACCCTTTTCAACCTATCGTCCGTAGTCTTACCTTACAGCATCTCTCCACAAAAGGTACCTTTGAACTTGCTGCTGCACTTTATACGTTGCACATAATAATAATAATATCTTTAATTGGTGAAGCACGAATGCAATATATAGAACACTAGGGAAAAGATCTGATCCAAAGGACGGAAAAATTCAAATACCACGGCGAACGATGCTGCTTTCTGGCTAATCCATCTAATTCTATTGTGTGATGAGATGCGTTGCGTCACGGACATATTGAACAATGCCATTTTAAAGGATAGCCATGATATTACCGGTAGATTATTTATATTCCTTTACTGTTGGATGAATTTAACTAATTTACTTTTTGTCCATAAATTGAATTTTCTGAAATAAAAATATATGATCTCACCTGAACAATAATAAATAGGATGTGGAGAATAATAGATTTCAAATGAGTTTCCGGGAATTACGTAGGTGCTAATTCAATTAGAAGCATCAATGGGTTGACTTGGTCAAATGCGTTGTTGCATTGAACCTGTGTTATTCTCTGATCATGAAGTTTCGTATAATGTGATTGGAATAAGAATACGGTGTAATAATTTAATATTACTTTATTAATAACAATCGGGATTGATTCGCAAGTAAAACCGATTGGATTGAGGTTAACAGTATTGTTGTATATATAGGTACTCCTACTCCATTCGTCATAATAAAGAAATTATTCTTTTTCAACTCACCATTCAATTACGCGAAATTACAAAATACTCCTACATTTACAAACGAATACGTCAATAAGATTATCTGTATTTTTACTAGCAGTATTAACTGTAACGGCTGTGCATAATTATAATACATAAGAAGAATGGTGTGAAGTGGACGAGATAAATTTTTTGATGTTTTGCTTTGTCTCCTTTCAAAAAGTCTGACTCACAATCAGTTCCATTTTCTAATTAGTAGGTACATGTCAATTTGTATGCCACATCACCAGCATCACAAATTACCGCCTTTCGTTTTGTTCTCGTTCATTTTTCGTAACATTTTGCGTCTCAATCTTATGATGCTTTGTTATGCATCTGGTTATGTAATCGAACGAGAAACGAGAACAAAGAAACAAAACCTCTCCTTCCACCTGTACAGTAATATACACTAATAAACATACCTCTCCACAAAAACAGCAGTATATATTTAACAATGGGACAATGCTTCAAATTATTGTAATATATATTAAAGTTTGTTTCACAAATTTTGGTTTCATAAGTAAATTATATTAGTATAAGGACATAGATGGAGGAACGTGTTCACCAACTAAAAAATCCTGATAATAACTAGCCAACCAATAATAAACGACAGTATATCATATTTCAGCTTTCGAACAAAATGGCAGTTACAGACAACTCCATCAAAAAGCTAGTTGAATATTTCATTTCATTTCATGGTGGCCGAAAAGGTCTATTATTGAATCAGGTAGAAATCTGGCGAATGGACTATTTAACACCCGATGATGTCGCTACAACTATGTACCACAAATTTTTGTATAGTTTCTGCACATATACTTTATACACAATATTACGCAGACTTTATATTTATTTCTATTATAACATTTACATTAGTGTACGTAGATATTAAATATGTTTGACTTAAATGCAATGACACCTGCGCATTGGGCATCCTGTTCATCCATATAATAGTTCCCCTCTTGACGTCACTTTGATGTCAGTGGTTATTAGTATTTTTTTAATATGTTATCTATACAAATTCACATGCATACATATAATAATAATATTTTGACTCGGTAGCACAGTGTGTTCTCCGCTAGTTAAGTTTAATAATAATTTCGTCGTCGTATTCCCACCACCAGTTACCACCAGTCACCACCTGTCTGTGTCACGTGATGGCTTCATATATAAACGTGAAAGTACGATCTTACAGTGTCTCGATCACATCCAGTTATAAATATTTGCCTACATTCATAATATGTTATTTATGTATGTCATGTCATCATCACAAGTCTACACGCTAAAAGTCCGTCCCGTTTCTAAAATTAAAGATGTCTTCGTAGGAATTACGCCCGCCGTCAAAATTATAATATTATAGTGTGCTTGTCTAAGAATTGCAAATTTATGCATTAACTTGTTAGTATCCAGTTCTAGTACTGTGTATATAGGTATAAGCATATAAACCTGAAACCGATAGCATGAAACATTTAAGAAGCATAAATTTACATAATCAGTGTGCTTGTAAACTAAAACATGCGTTGTTAACAATGAATAACTGGCTGTACTCATCTTTGTTCAATTGTTCAAGTCTGACAATTTCTCTGACAAATCAACAATAAATTATTTCAAATTGGAGGGTGACATTACCGAGATCCCCGAAGAATTGTAAACGAAAATTTCACACTTCGTTTCACACATTTCATTACTGTATGTCGTTAACAGGTAGCGCAAATACATGCACAACGGGACATTTTCTATATTAACACCTCAATAAATTGCTATTTTTTTTACATAAAACATTATTTATACTACTTTTAAAGCTAAAATTTCCACCCGACACAATAAGCGCCAGGACGGCGTTACATAACTAGAATGTGTTCACTTGTATGCACAGCCAAATACATTCGAATTTGTATACCCATACCATACATTTTTGAAATCAACAGATGTACAATGTAAAGTAAATAGTATTACAATTAATGGAGATTACTAGGAAAAAATTAAAAGAATTGTTGGTACATTTATTATTTGGATATCAATGCATTGAAGCAATTTGATTTCTCTCATTCTAGGCCTAAGGAAACATTTTTTGGAGATATTTGGTATTTCTTTACACTTTCTCCTTAAATCTATATTTTACTTCCTTGATTATACATTAATTATCCGGAATCATACAAAAGAACACATAGAAATAACAATGAATAATTGAATTTTTATGTTTTCACATAGACGCACACGCATTCATTATACATTCATACATCGTGTTTCAGCATAATAACCCCCCCCCCC
>JABASC010000227.1:0-52049 GCA_019776185.1 Plutomurus gul
AATATAACATAATGCATTATTTCACTGACTGACTGAGTTCTCACTAACATCTGTTCCACCCCCGACTCCTATGCTTTTAGAATGAATTGACGTTTCTGTGTCTCCACTTCACTGTGCTCTCGTAGCACACAGACTGTGGCAATACTAGTAAAGCATATGTAATGCTAATATGGTGTATACCTTTCCACAACGTTTGTCAGTCAGGGTGGATGGATGGATGGATGGATTTTACCATAAGTTGGCACAAAAGCAGACGAAATAGTCATTCACCGGTACACAAGCAATACCACCACGTACACAAATAATAGTGCCACACATTCACAAAAATGTATGGGTAAAGTTGTACGTTTTAGATATGTGAGTAGGATCCCTTGGTTAATCAGAGCCCGACACAAAATCTTTTGGTCATGACATAAGAAAAACTTCCGCAGCAGTCAATTTGAAGGAAGAGATGAAAGCCGTAATAAAAATGTTGATGAATGTCGAAAATTAGGACGACCGATAGAAGGGGTGACCCATATTCTTGTAGGGGTAATTATTGAATTAGATGTCACATTAACTAAACGTACAGTTTCAATCATTAAAATACATTTAAGTTAAATGAATAATTATTTAATGGACATTGGGCAGAAATTTGAGCCTAGGAGCCCGTTGTCCATCTCTAGTAATCTCGGTGCAGTAGCATCCACAGAGTGTAGTTCTGAGGAAGTGAACACACAGGACAGGACAGGTGCTCCAAGCACAGACAGTGGAGAATAGGACGTCACACAATAATAAATATATAGAATCTTGTCCATTGCCAGGCTGACTTTTCCCTAGGCGCTCGTCTAATGCTCTTCTTTCTTTTATCTCTACATGTATCTCTGTTGTGCACATTAGGTTTGTGTATCATTTGCTGTGGCAGCTAGACTCCTAATATACAAAAGCTCTCCTCACTCACTTTAACAACCTTTATCAGCCACCTATGTAATTTACTTGCTCCATACTTCCCCGATCTTTGTCCAGAGCATTTTAGTATCTGGCTACGATTTTCCCGTCAATCCATCCATAGAGAAGGCTACAGTCACAGTCTAGTGAAACAGCTATTCAAGACCATTTCAATTATTATTATCACTGCAGACACGTTGCTACACAAAAACCGCTTGTATATACTTGTAAGTCATTTATTAAGCTAATTCGTATTACTGTAACGTTAAATATTGTAGGCCTCTATTTACCTTACTACATCTAGAGATTAGTTCAAGTAGTAAGGAATTCTTAATGGGGAAGAGGGGGAGTAATTGAAATTTGAACAGTCCCCTTTTTACTGAGAGTATCGCTTACATCGATCCTTGCAAAGGTCGAGACCCAGGGGATGAAAATTTCTCTTACTCAATTGGCCCTCTCAGTAGGGACACGGGGTTGCATTCATTTCGTAAATAAACCTTGGAGAATAGGATAACGATTTCTCAAAGGCATGTACGTACGTTATGTCTGGGAGTTGAGGAATCCAAAATTACTTTTCAATTAAAATGTTCAAAATTTTAGCCATATCAGTGGCACTAATTTAATCGAAACAGTAGAAATAATAAACTGTTAGATCACCGGATGATGAACATTTCGCTCTCGACGTAAAAAACGGTAAAAAATTTCTGCTAGATACATTTTAGAATATAAAACTGAGACTTGTCTTTAATAAGATATCCGTCTTGACTCCCCAACTGGATACTACCTATGCCCTAGCTGATAGCAATACCTATTCTTTCTACTTTTATACTAATAAGTATACCGCAGCCATGTAGACATCGGAACGATTCTGTATTTCCAAAAATATTTGACAAATAGTTCGCATCACATCGTTCAATTCAATTTAATTCATTTTTATTTATGTGTCTGACCCCAACAGCATTACAGTTAATGTTGATTTCCATGTGGAGACACAAAATAAAATAGGGAAAACAAAGTGTATAATACTTTTTTTGACATTATAGTTAGTAATTATAAACTATACTAAATATAATTAGTAGATCTTTTTTCAACAGTAAGAGATTTTACCATCTTAATCAAACCATCCCGTTTCGTTTGAAGGTATTTGTAAAACAACATTAATTAAAGTTGTAAACAAATGAAAACTCCCCTTTGTTTGCGCTGCTCTTTTTTGTTCCATGCAAGCTTATTATTAAAATTCTGATCTTTAAGTATGTAAATTATTTGTACTTTAATATTTGGATGAGTACAAATTTTGTAACGTAAATGAGGGGCAAAGTTATAAATTTTATTCCGGATTTCCACAGTTAGCGATCCCTGCTCTATGACTAGGCAGCCACAAGCATTGCTGCAAGAAGGCTGTGACGTTTTGCAGGTCTTCTGCTACTACAACAACAACTACTGTCTACCTGCAGAAAGGTGTACATAGTAGTAGACTGCACCAACAGTACTGTACAGTTGTGCGAGCATTTGGCTGGCTGGTAGACGGAGCAGAAGCAAAGGATTGTAATTGTAACGCCAGGTGCAGACCCATCACTGCATATCGTCATCGCAATTCGTGTTCTATTTCCCTGGACACATTTCTGCTCTGCATAGAATCTGGACGTTTTAGAAAAACTACTTAAACCTAATTCCAGACAATTGCAACCGTACACATTACAGTGAACAGGAACGCATTGCAAACAATTACGCACTAATTGAAATTAATCTCCATTCTGCACCTACCCATTTACCCGCTCATGAAGACCTGTTCTCCTGTCAACACCTGTTATTCAGGTAAGAATTCTTCTACTTTATTTTACTTAATTGCTTTTCCAACATGTATTTGCCTACAACCACACTATATTTATATATTGGTATTATAGATAGAAACAAGAGCATAAATTACTAGACACCCATTATAAATCCTAAACTGTCTGCATTCACATTCTGAATTTCTGTTGCACAAAGTAGAAAAAAAAATGTCCGTGAACATTTTTAATAAGCAGATGTGTACGTACATAGTATAAAACACGTTCTGTGTAAGCAATTTTTGCTGCTACAAACAGATTACGTAATCCCCCATGTTCCTCAGTGTATTTGAATTTCCAAAGCAAGGGGTGTGTAAAGGGAAGATTCTTACTTTTAGAGAAGAACACAATAGTAAATACATTTAGTTGGAGATGCTGCCAAAGGAGAAGATATCTCCCGTGAGGACAAACAACAAGAGTCATCAGTTAGTTTACAAGAGACAGTACATTGTCTTTACACATTTTGGAAAGAGAGCAAGTAGCCATTTCTGATTATTTGAAGGAAAAGTCACCGAATTTCCCCGTGCGACCACGTCACATCCAATCCACCAGCATTGATCCCGACATTTTGCGTGCAACTACTGAGAATTGTGTATATTGGCTTTTTATTGGCCAATTAATGGAATATTGTGGTCTGACGACATAATCGGTACTTTAAATAATTTATGCGTAGGCTGGCCAGCCCCGAGCTTAGTTGTAGCGTAGGTAAGTCAGCACACAGTACACACACAGTGTATCGAAAGCGATTCTATGGGCAGCACAAAACCATCAGAATTAGCATAAGTACGTGAGTCAAGTCAAATCAAGTCGCTCTTCACTTTGGATATCATAATAATTGGATGAAGGCATGATGTATGGCCCGAGAATGGGAAGGTACTTATTAGCTCTATGCTAATATTATTACCATGTCCTGTCTACTTTGCCTATCACAAGTGTTGGCCTGGCCGGATAGGCACACCGACAACTGGAATCTACTTACTTAGTATTCATTCATCTCTCTATCTCTCCTCTCTATGTGTGTCTTGTCTATACAGAGCCTTACAACAACCATTTAATTCCACACTAAACTACACGTTAGGCAAATATAAATACTTGTTCCTCTCAATTATTCCACTACGAAGGTTTCACTCGTACACCTCTATATAGAATACAGCAATTAACAAGAGATTGATTCCTCTGAATAATAACACAACCATTTCTGAAACACTTAATCTGCCTACTTAATGTCTATACATATTATTACACTTAATCTCTCTGCTCATTCCACTACATGCTATCCAACACTATATCTTTCTCTATTGACATTTAACGATTTGTTCCCTTGTCCTCACAGCTTACCTGAATACAAACATCAGAGGATAATTCTATTTTCCTCAGCAAAATATTGAAAATAATATGCATCCTCCCAGAATTGTTTATTTCTTGTAATAGATATATAATAGATAGAAAAGTGCAATGTGTGCATCTGGATTCAGTGAGAGGTGACAGGTATTATAATTGATGGGTATTAGTAGGCAGCTCACATCGACATCAGGATTCTGAAGGGAAACATAATCCTCCTCTGCGTAGCTGTGAGTATGGTGGTCACATTTGTTAAAGTTGGGAAATTTTAGCGCTGCTCCTCCACTCAAGTCCAGTTCAGTCCAACATGACTTGGCAATTAAGCCCACATTACATTACACTACTGTGCACTGTGCCATGCAGTGCATATACTTTTAAATATAGTTTCGCCCATTAACATCCTCAACCACCATGTGATGAGTACACGAGACCATTTAAGCGACTGTGGTTATAATAGTGTCTGTGTATGTGTGTGACGCAGACTTATGAGCGAGAGAGAGAGAGAGAGAAGCAATTGATTGTCTCATTACGATGCTGATATTCTGTCTTGCTGTGTGTGGATAGGGATTTGCTTATCTTTACTGCCACCAAGTAGGTAATACATTGTCTTTAAGGGAATGTGATGTGGTCAAGCAACGGACAGGGATTTCTTTGTCGGATGCAAAACAACGGCAAAGAAATCTGTCCAGTTCCCTACAGTAATCACAATTATGGCTCTGTTAAACCAGTTATAAGTTGGCTTGTATTCTCCCCGTCCCTCTCTCTCTCTCTCTGAATGTCTGATTACGATTAGACGATATGATACGATGTACATGCAGAGCAGTGGCCATAAAGACAAGTCAGCACGATACGATGTACATGTAACGAGATACATACACATGATTACATTGTTTTTTAGGTTTAGTGTCTATATCTTCCTAAGCCGAGCAGCTCAATGTGTACGACATGGAATCTTGTTGTTTGCCCCTTGTGCAGTTCCTGTAGGTACTTCCGTGCGTACAAATATCACCACCACCACTATGCATGCATAGTTTGTGCAAAGAGGCTGATGTAAGTGCAATTTGACTTTAGCTTTGCTTTTAAAATGGTGAGACAGCGAGGCGAGCTGTATACCATGCAGGAAGGGTATTCCTCCACACAGATTCATTTGAGCTGGGCTGATTTTACTAACGACTTTGTATAATTACTCTCTAATTTACCATGCATAATGCCTTGTGGTTATGCGTAACTATTAGGAAATGTTTACAGGAGAGACATTTCCATGTGTCATTCTCATTCAAGTGAGAGCCCTATGTGGATTTCCACTTTTCGCTGCTTCCATGTCTCCTAGGATCCCATCGCGTACAGATTCTGTTTCTTAAACTTTATCGAGGCCGAATATTAAATCGTCTACGGAATGTTTATCGCGTTCACTTTATCGCAATTTTTATCGTATATCGTTTGGACACTTATCGCATGTGACACCATATAGCTTAAGATAATGTATGTACTTGTAAAAAAATTATTGCATGGACATATTACATCCTACATTTTTATTGCATTCGAAAATTAGGTGCACAAATTAGCAAAGGACGGGATGGAAAAATTTCCAAATGGGTAAGATGGCAAATAATTTTCTAACAATGTACTGGTTGGCGAACGAAAACGTTTGCCTGTATTAAGTGCATCGTGGAATATTATGTACGAACTAATCTTTGTTGAAATTTTGCTATCGAGTCCTTTGCCGATTTATCCTAGAATCAAAAATTATTTATGAACATCTAAAAAAAATCTTATCTCACATCTTATCCTATTGAAATGCTACTTTACAGTCTGCCATTTTGATCACACTTCCAGATTGTCTTCCCAATTTGGCTGTCTTTCTCTTTAATAAAAGTAAACCTTGCATGGGTTTTTCCTGGTGACGTTTTCGTAAAATTTAGCTTAATTTTTATTAAGTTTAAAAAGTGTTGTGGCCACAAGAAAAACAACACTAAAACTCGAAATAATTATCAGAAAAATGGCGAAATGATCAAAATAGGTGCATCGTGTCTTTCTATCCATATCATTACAATATTTTATACTGTATACTGATACACTCACTTGCAATATGATATACACTCAATAAACTGTCCTTTACAATAAAAAGCGTAGCGATAAGTTGTCCGTAGTTTATGTAGGCTGCAATAATACGGTGTTGATAAAGTGGCCGCGATAAGCGTTCCCAGAATCATGTTAAATCTTCAAAACATCACACTCTAGTATATGCACTTATTGTGATGTAATCCACAGCAATTAGTAGCTCTATTTACTTAGACTATGCAGTTTATTAATTTTTCGTGAAGAAGTTGTAATTAAACAAGCAGAGACAACTCAACTGAAATTTTCAGAGTTAAACAGTTTGAAATAATCCTGCATTATTACATATATGAAGTATTGGTTGTATGGATATATGAAGTCTGTGAAATTTGTTCACTGCCAGGCGCAGCAGGTAGGTAGAATACATTTTTATGAACCTGACGGACTTTGCATAGCACAAAAGAGCACACCTGACTTCGACCTCGTTTCTGTGAGTATATTTTTCATTCCGAATACTGCATATATAATAATCCCATGACTTTAGCATTGCTGTGCACAGAGAATATTTTAGCAGAGTGGAAAACTCACATGCGTAAGTATGTTCACGAAATACCGTTTTCGATGCTTGGACAGACATTTGGGAGAAAAACGAGCGAAATTACATAAACATATACACAGAGAAGGTATAAGAAGTTTACCGTGTGTGCACCTGGCTCGGTGAATTCTGTGATTGTTAGCGGCAACAATAATTTCATCTCATCAAATCGCCTCATCGCCATCCACGATGGCGAAATGGTGGAGAGAAATCCGTCAGTTGAATGTAATAAAAAATAAAAGTTTTTACTACTTCTACGTTCCTGCAGAATATGCAGTGGTTCAGTCGTGTATGTATGTGTGTGCGTACGGGGAGCAGTCCAAATAGAACCTTGGTTTCACTCACTCCACGGAGGATTTAGTAACATTTTATCGTGCATACCTGTAGTTAGTATGACAGCTAAAAGAGTAAAGAGCAAACACAGAATGAAGGGTACCGTCCACACACAAGCACATAAATACATCTTTGTAATATTATAAAATCGTTTGAGCTCGCTCGCTTATACACACAACATAGCTATTATGTACAAACAAGTACACGTAGTGGTCGTAGTACAGTAATGTCCCACGTTGGCCATCCTTGCATTTATGAGCTGGAGCAGACAGAATAATGGACTCTCTGTGAGACGGTACTAATCGTACACTAAATTTTTGACTGTCAGCACACTCATGACGTTCGGACTCTGAAGGAAATAACTTTTACGACCAGACCAATAAACACATGCCAATAAGTCTCTCCTCAGTTTGGATACGAAACTCACAATTAGGTGACATGCCACTGGGCATAGATTGGGCCACAAATGTTCTGACAAACAACCAAAACCGAAAGTTTTCTATGGCAGTTTAATGGGAAACGATAAGTGCCATTTAGGTACTCTCTCACTCTCTCTATCTCTCCTCTCATTGGATTAACTTAACTACTGTAACTAATTGGTTACAGTACAAAAATACACATGTACACTAATTCAACTGCATTTAAAATTGTATAATTGTTCCACGACGTTCCATATAATGGGAAACACGTGTGAACCTCTCTATAGAAATAGGTACCTTCACAAAGACTGATATTCTTGATTTGTATGAGAAATTAGAGAAAAATTCGAATTGTCCAATAGAAAGAGCAAATAGTGGAATACTTTTAAATTCATTCTCATTACTTGTTCAACTGTGAAATTTATGTACTATTCATTATTATTTTCTTTGGAATGATTAATGACAAATGAAAAATGAATATGATTGCAAATAAGGCTGTACATTTTAGAATTCGATGATCGAGAATCTACGTAGGATGGTAATTGTCTACCATTTCGTTTACATAGACGCTCTCTGTCTCTGTGAGGGAATAATGTAGTGGGGAGCTGGGACGTTCTATTATATAATGGTTGCTCATTACTATATTTGTACGACTGCATAAATACATTTCATTGTCAATGAAATGAAACCAACAACTTTAAAGTATGCAGTCAGTAGGTAAGTAAGTGAGCGAGAATGTTGACTGTGTGGAATCCATTGAATAGTATAAAGGTATATAGAGAGAATGAGAAGAGGCGAGTACTCACTCGTATCTATCTGTATCTGTAGGTGTATGCAAAAGTATTGTATATAAATATATATATGTATGTAACACATTGTATGGAATACCACGAGCATATAATAAAAAATTGAAGTGTCTCATTTTAGGAAAGATTAGATGGTGATTAGAAAAAGTAATATTAAGTAACGATAAGACGACGATGAGGAGTGAGCAACGGAGTGAGGGGCCAGGAATTCGAACCAGACACTTTCAGCCACTCTATTATGCTCAGCATTATTCTACAAGAACCGACTGTGTACACAACTATATACGAATGCCTTCACTATGACCACGGTTTGTGCTACATATATAGATTGTCTTATATATCACAATGCAAAATATGTGCATTTGAACATACATTGAGCAAGTTTGTGGTGAAGTCTGTATTGCCTGCTGCTGCTGCTGTTCTATTTGAGTTTGCTTGTGCATGGAATCAGCCCGTGGAATACATAGGTAGGTACGATCACCATACGACACACCGAAATAGTACACGATATTATTATTCCTCTTGTAGAGAACGGGAGAGGACGAAAGTACACGTTCCTTAGGTCTTCCCTACACGGTCTCACCTATGAATAAGGCATGGCGAAACAAAATAGCAATTGTACAGCCAAGGAAAATAAAGTAGCTACGAGCTTAAATGAAAGAAAGGTATTCCGTCGAATATGGACTGTGAATGATTCTTTGCGATGCCAGATTGTATGTACACATGTACTATATTATGTAGTTGTAGACATGGGATCGCAAATAATCTGACCACTCGAGATTCACAAAAAAAATTTTTTTTTAACTAATCACCATTCTTTTCGCCTCTTGAAAGTTAAATTTTCCTAGGCGTGTTTAGAAAATTGTATTATAATTGCACTGCAAGAATTAATGGATTGATGAATGCAAAATTCAGAAAACATTGACAATTTTTTCTTAAAATTAAAGACTGTTAAAATTGTATTTATGGTATTATTGAGTCGGTCGCAGCGCTTCTGCACATTTAGCTTGCATTAGAGGTACCTACTGTATAAGAGCCAGTTGGATGGTACTTGCTAGCCTGATTTCACATAAACTGTATATATACGTACTGGTAATAATAATGTAATACTGCCGTAACTATCCATCTATCTGCGATCTGGCTGAAGAATGATGCAGTGCTGATGACGGCTTTTTGTGAGGAAATGCTGAAGGGCATCACGCACCTCGAAGGCTCATGAATTCTTTTGATAATTCTCTGCAAAAGAGAAACATAACGTAATGTAGCATTACACAACAGAATGAACGAGCTGTGCATCGTCGTCGTGTACCTGTCCACTGTACGTGTGTACATACTCGGAGCAGAAGAGTCCAGTGTCTGTCTGAAGCGCAGTGTACACTGCACAGTGCAGAGCCTAGCTACGAAAGAGATGTGGAACGCGGCAAAGGCAAACCATATAGATTTTAATGTAAAACGTACATACATACAATAATAAATGGATTATGCAGGTGAGATAATGCGGCTGACTAACTGAGAGTGAGTGAGTGAGAGGATCGACACAGATACATGTGTGTCTTTTTCTGTGCCTGGGCCCCAAAGACAATACGAGACAGTATACCTATATACATATACATATGTACATATATGTATGTACTAGTGACTGACTGTTTTGAGACTTGACTTGAGAAGAGTGAGTCAGGTACTCTGCTTGTTTTGTTTAGTTTGCTGTCTGATGTGTACTGGATCCGCGTTCGCTCATCACACACAGACACACATACTTACAGAGAGAGAGAGAGAGTGCCCAGTGAGCGTCCTCCGTTCTAGTTGAATTGCATTGTACTTTGTGACTGCTTGTTGACTTGAATTGACTTTACTCTCCGTCTCTCTCACCTTCATAATCACGCTGTTGTACATACTACACCGTGTATGTACTTACGTGTATTAAAGACACACACAGAGAGATAGACTGTGAAAAGATATTGAATTCCTTCAGGAATAAAATTATTGTGCCCTTTCTTTTCTGTGGCTCTTGAATCGACACACACACAGTGTTTCTTACTTCGAAGTGCTTCAGTACGGCACAAAATTCAGAGAGAAAGGGCTTTTTCTACAGAACCGAGAGTGTGAGTGAGTGAGAGAGAGGAGCTTTGATCTCCACCCTTTCGTTTGAGCCGGTGGAAAAATCGTTGCATCACCGCCGCTGCCGACTCCTCGAGTGAACACACAGAAGATTATTGAATGAGGTGGGTGCTGGAGAATGGATAGGAGCCGGGAGTCAAAAAGTCAGTTTACCATGATTTATTGTTTCTATGCATACATGCTCACTTTCAATTTCCACCGTTCTTTAATATCGTGGCTGGCTTACCAGAGAGCCGGAGATTTGTTGTTTGTGTGCCTTGCTTCCTTTGAGCAGAGTTACTATAAAATACTAGGAAAACTAAGAGAGGCTTTGTGAAAGAGTACGCACGTTCTGCTTTTCATGAAAATCAGTAAAGGAAAAGTCGGAAGTGGTGTCCGTCGGTGATTCCGGCCCCCAAATATGCAGTCAACAGTTACCGTATATATATAGACTAAAGGTGGTGTACATACAGGAACTATTGTCCATCAACCCCTGGCTACTAATCATCGCAGTCTATCATAAGTAATAGTAGAGCACTTGGAGGAAGCTACTTAGCAAACAGTGTAGCTGGCTCTACGCACAATTCACATATAACATATGTGTGTGTACATAGTGTAACGATTTATTTGTTTCTTCGTCTTCTTTGTTTCTCGTGCTCGCTTTTCCTATATACAAAGTAGTTTGCAGAGTAGTTAGAACAGTATCCGAATAAACTGACCATACCATACAAAAGTATAACTAAGGAGGATACAGTCTCGTCTTGTTGTTGTGTGAGTACTTACGTACGGAACAAATGTGTGTGTACGCAATCCATTATACGTTAGCGTCGACTGAGCGGACTTGATTGTCTAGTACTGGGCTTCTACATGTTGGTTGAAATAATGGAGGAAGAGATATTATGTACATCCTTCGGAGTATTCACTTAGCACCACTCTTCTTCTGCTCACTATATAAATACTATACTTTACAATATATATATATATATATATATATACAGTCTATATAATTGTGAGGATATATTTAAGAGATAGTGAACAGTTGAGGGGAAGACAAACTTGGTTTTGACTTGACTTGAGTGACTTCAGGTAGAACAAGAAAGGCAGTTTTTTCCTTTGATATCTAAGACATATGGTCTAGTCCGGTATGCATGAGAGTCTAGTGCTATTATAAAGGGCGGTAGTGAGATGCGAACAGTAACAACAGTCATGCAGCATAATGCTTCGTGCTGCTCTCTTCCAAATGTTAAATACAAAAACAGAGAGTTAGCCAGACAGACAAGTTGAGCGAACGGAAGTCCCTCCAATGACATTAATATGACGCAGATCCGTTCTTCTATTTCAGGGTGGAGCTCTCTGCTCATCACTATCACCCATCCACTCTCAATAAACTAACAGAGCCTTTGTGCTTTTACTTGTAGTTGCAGCACACCAGCAGTCGAGGGTAGACAAGACAAACACATACACACACACACACACTATGTTATTCAATTGGCATTTTTTCTCCACTGCACATCATTCTCAAAGAGAGAGAGAGAGAGAGAGAATGTTGGCTACAATTTGGTAATGCCGATATAAAAGTCCCTGTAGCTTCTCTGCCGTGTGCAATGAGTATATTGTGTGACAATAGTTGGCCCAAAGACTCGTCACATTTCTATTTGCGAATCGAGCCATCTCGAGTATTTTATTTAAATATGTGGAGCCTCTGTGTCTGCATTGCTTCAGTTCTCCTGTCAACTTTGACTTGATGAACCGGCATGGTATCATTAGAACAGTAGTGGCCCGGCCAAAGCTACACAGAAGCCTCTAATCACTAATTGATAGTCATGCTAAAGGGAGAGTCTCCTCTGTTGCTGTATAGCTTACTTTATGATTCATGGATAGCCCCAGCCACCACTTGGCCATTTATCCATACACACACATATACGCATATTGCACACAGTGTGCAGTGCACGTTGTTGTAATAATCATAACCGCTTTCTGAAAACTTCGTCTTGTCTCTGGTAGCTTGTGGAAGAAAAAAAAATTGCCTCAATCCCGTCGTCCATTTGTCTTTTTACAAAAATACAGTTAATGGCACATTTATGATCACCTCAATTCTTAAATAATGGCAATTATAAATCATCTGATTACGACCAAGAAACAATGAAGAAAAGTTTCGGTTGTTCAATTAAAATTAAATTATCAAATGGTATCTGACTGCGTTTGAATTTTCAAAGAGATTGTCTCCATTATTGCATGTAGGGCTCAGCAATAGCTTTCTTGCATGCGAGCGCTGCATAATAGTAGGTATTTTTCTATTTTGCCATATTATTGTGTATATGCTCCTGTCTTGTCTTCTCTGCCTCTCTCTCTCTCTCTCTCATTGCAAACTGAACATCTAGTATGTTCAATAAGCATAGACCCACAATGCTTGATGGGTTTTTTCCAAGTCCATTGTCAGTTCCCAATGAAAAAAGTGGCAACGCTCACTCACTCACAGTACCTACACGTATGTATGCATTTTCAGTCAATTGTGTGTGCATAGTACAGTGCAGGTATGAACATTAAAGTGTAGTCACTAGTTTTGTAGTTACGGGCGCGTAGAAGTGCACACAGTGCGTAAATAATACAGGCTGCAAGAAGGCAGCAGTAAGGAAAAGTGTACCAGTTCCTCCGCGAGCACGGTTATCACTACAGACATGGCACGGGACAACCAGTCGTCTTCTTCTCCTCTCTACTATATCTACCTTCCCCCCACTGCAATAAACTAGCTACGGGCATGCACACATGTGTATAATATAAAGATAGTTGTTTCTCAACTAATTATGTTGTGTATCAGACAAATGTGTATTTATCTGCTGCTGATGGTGTTCTATGTATATAGGCACACAGAATGCAACCACGACTAAGCTCTGTACGTGCATTCAACAGTTCGGACACAATTGAGTTAGTAGACAGTGGATACGTACCTATTGCATATGAATAATAAACAGATTACTTGTGGTAGTTAGTGCCAAGGAGCAAGAAGTAACTCTCTTAATATCCTCATCTGACTCACTTTAAACAGTTGCACAATAATGCTCTCTCTCTCTCTCGTCACCATTTCTTCCAATGTAAATTGTCCATCATTTGATCGCCGTCTTGTCGTAGTTGATTAATGTCGACTTGGTTTCCTGTCAATAATGCATCCCCTCTATCTCTCTATCCATCGCCTTCTCTTACCTGAGATACGTATATGTACATAGGCGTAGGATCCTACGATTCGTTACGGTATCTTGTAATACGTGGCTGTAAGTAGTACCTGTCTGTGTATGTACTTATCAGTATTCGAGACTCATAAACGGATGGTACGTAGTAATTCTACTCCTTCACCTCTCCTCTACCTGTATTATTATATTACTATTAGGATATTGTACAGCCTGGTATTATATTTGTAGTTGCAAGTGTTATTCTTGTATCCACTTAACCCTAACTCGTTACTAATTCATATTCATGCTCCACTAGCTATTTGAATGTATGACTACAATATTTATTACAGGAATATATTATAGATTCCAGTTCATCAGCACACTAATACGCTTTGTTTTTGTTTTCTAATGCAATTCAAAGAGGATATTGGTCAAAACAAGCTTCTCATCTCTATATTAGTTCTCTAGATAGATTATTAAATCATTTGCACTGTATACAAAATATATTGTGTATATACAGATAGAACTTTTGTTTGACTGACTTCGTATTTTGATGCTGTCAATCAACGTACATATAGGGGAACGTATACTTTATGGGAAATGTGAGTGTGTAAATTAGTTTGGTGCGGTAGGTAGATATACAGTGGACTAGTTCCTTGTATGAGAGTGTACGAGTCCACGTCTCAGATTCTATGAGTCACTGTCTAAACAAGTCTACTAGTCACTTTCTGCAAGAGATTTATCCAGGACCCCCGTGTCTGAATCGAGTAAGTGTAATATGGCACGCTGTTTTTTCAGGTGGATACATTTTTAAGCTAGCTTTCCTTATGGGATTTGCTTATAGTTTTTAGACGAGACGTTCCCTATTGAGAGACTAGTGGTGGTAGTGGTGGAGCGTGTGGTAGGAATATTTATCGATTGATTTGTTATTCATTATGTTATCATTAAAGGTGAATAGTAAATATATTCTCGAGAATGGCTGGAATGGTCTTCTCTCGCGATATGGTGATGGCGAAATAAATAGAGACGGGGAATTTCTTCAATGTGATGAACTGTACATCTAATTTCCACACAGTACGTACTATAATGCAAGAGATGAGATGTAGTTCGAGTTGAGGATAACAAAAGCGTAGCAAAGTCACGATAATCATGAGGAACGTGGAAGAGTTGCAAGGTGGATGACCAATATTTCCGCACCTTGTTTCGTGGTGGCAGTTATGGCTCGTCAATTCAGACTTGACAACAGTGCCCCTTTCGATCCACTTTTTCTAGGTCCATCTTAAACTGAAGAGAGAGAGAACAAATGGCTGTTGTGGCGCCGGAGTTGTCCTCCTCTTCTGCACTAACTCACAGTCCCATTCAATTCCTCCTCTCTCTCTCTCTCTCTCTCTCTCTCTCTCTCTCTCTCTCTGGATCTCTGTGTTTTTCTGTCACCTAACATTTATAATGATATCCTGCAGATTCTCATCCAAATATCCGAAAACAGATTGTACAAAAATATTAACGCTCTCTTTATTCCCCTGCCCATCGATTCCCCCTTTAAAAATACATTGCATAATGTATCAGCATACGGCATAATATGCAGAATGACATTGCATTCAAATAATGCATACACCTTTGAGAGTTACGTAATAATATACAATGTAGCAATTATCGAAAGTGTTGGCATTGCATCGTGTACATTGCCCTTCCTACGTAATAGATCGCCTGTACAGGAAGAGACTCACATTAAATATTTGTTCTATTTATTATGCTATGCGACTACATCCTCCTTCCACTGTAAATATAATAGTATGTACTTACAGAATATTATTATTTGACTGCTGCTCCACGGAATAAGTGAGGCATACAAGATGGCGTACGAAAGCTGCAAAGTTCTATTACTGGTACTACGACTTCAATTCAAAGGTTAGATAAAAGAGCAGATTTTTCTCCATGGTGGGAAGGAGAGAGAGAGGCAGCAGAAACGGGAGCAAAGATTAAGTTGGTTGATGGCTCAAAAAAGAAGAGAGGTGCATAGTGTTCAGATCGAAAAAGCTATCAAGAGAGAATTACACTTATTGCACAGGCATACTGATGAGATGAGCTATCAAGAGAATTTCAAGTAGGCAGAAAGCTTCAGTCATTTATTGTTGGATTGTAGCACGCTATAACATGGATCACGGTTGAGAAGCGAAGCGTCTCTAAGTCTGCGACTTAAAACTTCTTTGTATTAGCCATTGCTCTCTCTCTCTCTCTCTCTCTCTCAGTGAGTGCAAGCACACACATTGTACACACATAAAGATACATGCACATAGGAAACTGTATAAAGTTGAAGAGAGTGAGAGAATAGGCCGTGAGTGGAGCAGTGGTCGGGTTTTCCAACGGCTGCCATGCCTTGTCCTACCACCACCACCACCACCACCACTATGTATTATAATACGTACTTTACTTTTCTGGGATGCACAGACACAGAAGTCAGTTTGGAGACTGTGTGATGTGATGTCTGGTGTAATTGGAGAGAATAGGATCGCCCACGCAGGTGACATTTGAGGGTGGAACTGCGTCTTTACGAAATCTTCGGTTCGTTCCAGACCCGTTCAGGGGGTTGGATTCCGTCCGATCCCTAATTGGAGAAATTCGAGCGTGTCCTCTTTTGTCATGTCAAGTGAGCTCTCCGCTCATACTATTCCAGTAATGTATCTCGTCGAGCGACGACGAACAAGAAAACAAGAAGCTTCACTGCCTTCATGCACTTATCTATTCAGCCTTTGATTTGTCTTCCACTCTCATTTGTCTTCCCTGCAAATACATTGTCAGTTCCTCTGAAATGTAGTCGACTACGGCCTGTACGTTACAGCAGGCGCAAAAGAAACTGCCACTGTGTTCCTATGAATTCCATGTGCCAAGTGGCAGTAGATGAGTACAGAGAACGTACAAGGATGTCTGTTGTATTTTTAGATAAAGTATACAAGACGTTTTTCATGGAATAGCCGTGAATACTACTTTTATACTCGTACAGTCAAAAAGAAAGAGCCAGAGAGAGAGAGAGAGAGACAGATGGGTAGGCCCTTAACCCCAGTTGCTCTTCTTCTGTTTCCTCCTATTCTGCAAATGTACCTAAGGATGAGCTCAGAGTAATCCATGCAAGACATCACTCAACAGCTCCTCTTGTTCATTTCTTACATTGCTCACACAGTCACATTAGGTAGCTAATGTTGTATTGATGTGTGTGTGTGTGTGTGCATGTGTGTAGAGATGTGCACTGTGGGCTCGTTGTTGTTGTTGAGACTCGCTCTGTGTGCAAGTTACAAATATGTTACGTAGCTACTATTACATAATACATCTACATAATATTATAAGGCAATAATAAGAATATTATGCTGGGAGAGAGTGTACCTTTGGCTTTCTGTTCGCTTTCCTTCTCTGTGTGTCGCTGTCTGTGGCTGTGATGCAGCAGTGGTCTTTGTGTGTGCGTCTTCTTGTATCGCCTGACTGACACTCAGGAATCTCTTGGCCCTCTGTCCTCATTTACACATTTCAATTACACAGACACACACTCTTTGGATTCCAGTGAGATTATGAAAGACATCAAGTTTGTGCTGAAGTCATTCCATCCATTACACCCATTCATGCGTTGTTTTCATTGCGGTTTCCCACATTCATCACAAGGCCCTAAATAAGCCCGGCAAAGGCGACCCAACATTTCTCTCATTCTCCTTCCACAACGTTCAATATGCTTTATATAGGAACTTCAGTGATGTACACTTATTTTGAATGCCTTCTTTAAGTGCACATTTTATTACTATTTTGTAGTACGCTGAGCATTCACGGTTAAACTATAGCAGTTTGATGGGACGGCCCAACATTTCAATTCTTATCTCCACTCAGCGATTTGTGTAACAATGAATTTCTTTGCCCTCTCTCTTGTGATTCTTCTCTCTGTTTTGTCGGAGCAGATGAAAATGTTCTGTGGTTAGCAGAAGAGAGACTTTAAATTCCTCGCAAATTCCTCATGTCAGATACAATTAGGGAACTAAAGATCCTACTAACTATTATATTGTAACAATGTTGACTTTTTTAAGTAAATGCACAGCTAAACATTCAGTGTTTGTAGAGAAAGTGAAATTTTAAAAATTCATTTGTTTAAAATTCTCAAATTTTTCAGAAATATTGCTACTAAACTTTGATTTATTGAATACTGTATGCAGGGATTACTTCATGTTAATAAGAAATTGGTGGTGCATATCATAATGCTGACGATTGTGACAGGGACAAAAGAAGTATTTGGAGACCATGATGAAAACATAAAATTCAAATAGCCTTTTTATGTACATGGATATATATAAAAGTATTATTGGTAGAATTCACACGTTCGTTATACACGTATATTATTACTTCGTTGTGTGAATGTGTACACAGGGAAGAAGGTAGTCTGCTGAACTATAACTAATTGTAGACATTGTAAATGAGAAGAAATTGTAATTTGTTATTGTGCATTATGGTTGTGAAGACATAAAGAGCTGAAGTGGTGTACTGTGACTGTGCACGTACATACAGTGAGTGAGTGAGTGAGTGACTGAGGTTGAACTATGGTGGAGAGTACAAAGAGAGACGAGAGGGTGAAAGGAAATGTGTCTTCTATCCAGTATCTTCTTTGGCTCACAGTTCACACCTGTTGTGCTGAGGCAATCATTTGACTCTGCCAGCGATTGAAAGATGGACAAGAGCTACTCTCACAGTTTTACCAACATTCTCTCCTACCTACTAACATGTACCTATCTGTTGTACACAGTACACATCTGACAATGAGCCTCTTCTTCTTTTGCTGTTGGTGCTGTTGTTGCTATATAGCCAGGTACTGTACGTAGACACCACACACTCTCTCGCTGCTCTCTCTGACAATGAGCACAGACTCACGCTGAGCATCATTCAATTGAATTCAATTAAATGCGACGCCCTACTGCGACTACAGCTTCTGACATTCGCCTCAAACTTTAGCCAATATTGTCTTCTTTCCACTATTTATAATGTGTGCACTAATTCTGATTCTCTTCTTGTCTTAAATCGCTTAGAATGCCACTATGGAATTTTACATACGTATGCAACCCTCTTCTAGATTTCTACCTATTGTCAACGGAAAATTCTGTTTTCTGCTAAATCAACTTTTTGTGCTTTTTTCAAATGAAATTGAGGTTAACTCTACGCGATATAATCACAGAAGAAAAAAATTGGCACAGCCTACAAATTTTCCTATAAATTGAGAGGGGGAGTAGAAAAGTACTTGTCTTGGACTGTTTCCAACAATAAGAATTTCAGAATTAATTGTATTAAATATTACTAGAGAACTATGAATTCATTCACACTACAGTTCGTCTGTGTAATGAATTTATTTCGAGAAACACAATAAATACTTACACTACAGTTCGTTACGTTTCTTATTAAATCAGGAGAGGAAATCCCAAGTGTGCGAGCAGCTTAGGAAGAAACAAGGGAAAAGACAAATTTTTAAATACAGATCCTCCTCCACACACAAACTACTTTGTAGTCATTTATCAGGTATAGAGGGTGTATATTTGCTTTAGAAGCATTATTGTGTATCGTTGGTTGAGGTTTGTATGTGGAGGTGGGTTGCGAGAGAGGAACGGTGCAACGATCGACGTGGAGAATCAGAAAATCAGCAGAATTGAAGCAGATCAGTGAGTGGAGGAGGGTAGGAAACGAGTGCGAGCTTGCATCACACAGGATAAAGAAGGAAAGCATAAAGTGGAATAATAAGTTATATAATTCAATGGAGAATGATAATAAGACGGGGAGGTTAGGCGTCATGTCTTGCTTTGGCATGGCTCATGGCAGGGAGAACGGAGCATGTCGGCATGAAGATGTACATAGTCGTTGCTTGCTATTCCCTAGATCCTGTTTCAAAAAACCAGAACTTGCCAACCAAAAGGAAGGTCAGATATCTTGAGCACAAGCTAAATATTTGTACGTAGTGTGCTATGTACGACGGCTCTTAAGTGATATCTTATGTGAATTCTCTCTCGCTCTCCTTATTACGCGAGCATTATCACACAGCAGAAAACAATGCACAAGTTTCTGCGGGCAACTTGTAGGCAGGAAGTGAGCCACAATCGGGTTACGCTTCGCATATCGAATCTTTGGCAGAAATAATGACTCTACTTCTGTATCGTACCCTCAATGAAATAAACTGACATGTGTATATGTATTATACATATAAGGAGAGAGAGGCAGAGAGAGAGATACTGGTCTTGGTGGCTTATAGCTTCCATAATATGATTAATATATGTTGTAATAATATTGCCAACGTATATTATATTTAAGTACGGAGCGTACAGTTAAAGTGCCAAGACACGTTCGTGCACGATACACTTGCAGGTGCTGTTGTACATACTCTGCACACACTCACAGTCCAACAATGGCCATATAAGCGTATAATAATGGTCGTGGCCGTGTGCTCTTCTTCTTCTTCTTTACCCCTTCATTTGATTCTGTGTGTGTGTTTGTGTGGATGTTGAGCAGAGCCGGTGCTGGGTTGGCTTGACTGCGTTGCCTGTCTTATTGTTGTCCGTAGTACAGAGTCCGTCTTTCCTCTGGGTCCACTGTTCCGTAAATAATTAGTTTAATCTCGCGCACTCCTTAACTTACCTGCCTTAGGAAGACAATGTGATAGCACACAGTATGCACAACACTTGTTATATGGTTAATACTTGACGTGTGTGTTTGTGTGTGGATACAGGTTGGGTGCTCTTCCTCTAATATTGTCTCTCAGTCTCTCTCCCTGTGTGCACATACCTTTCAGTATACGTAGACTCTGAATTATTTATCATAGGTAATATATGGTGGCCACTTACCTTACCAATGTTGAAACGTTTTAGTATAATCTTAAATAGACATCTTTCAGCCACTTGTTTTTTAGTAGTAAATTTCCCGTTCTCCATCCTTGGTTTCGTTTCCACTCATTCAATCCGTCAAATTAATGGAACACACTGGCAATCCACATTTCTAAATAGACAATAAAATAGTACACACACTACTTTTTAATTTTTTTTCTTGTTACCAACAAATTTCGGCGCATGGAAATTAAAAGTGTGCTGTGGTGGGCAGTTAAAAGTGTTGTGAAGGGAGCGTTGGACACAAGAACCATGAATCCGCCACCTGCACACAAAAACAAAACGTCTCTACTCATTTCATTATCTCTCATGACTGGCTGAGCGATGAAAATTAATGGTAGCTACCACTAAACCACCACAAGATATACAGAAGACAGACAGTGGCACCATTAATAAGTACTTCTTTTATTTTATTATTATTTCCATCAGTTGATCTCTGTGCTCATTTCCACGATTATGTATGTACACTGCTTTTGATGCGGAATACTTCATTTTCATCACGTGTCCGACTCTCTACGGTCCTCAGAATACTTAACTGCCCACCTTAACTTCTTTCTGTACTGCTGTCATTATTCATGCTGTCTACCGTAATCGTGTTCATTATTACATTCATAGTGCTCTCTTATCGTCACTGGAGCTAGAAAGATTTAATATTATTGTTATTATGCTGCCTCTCCCTGTGCTTTACGGCAGCTGCAGGAATTGACCACGCAGAAACCATACATCCAGCCTCATTATTGTTTAACTGTCTGTGAATATATCGTAACGTAACTTGTCCAACGACTGTACAAAATTCATTGTAGGAGAATATGGAGGGTGGGCAGGGTGAATTCATACATATATTGTATTAATTTTATTTCTACTACCATAAACTGGTAAAATCTAGTTTGCCACTATGAAAATTCTTCACTGTTTTCGTTCACAGCATCGTTAATTATTAAAGTACTAATTAGGAAGTAGTGTTGCTGTTATTAAATAGGGCACTTTGTCGATTATTATAATAACATTGCAGGAAATGAAGAATTTCCCGAATGCAATCTATAATATTAACACAAAGCATAATAAGACTGTAGAAATTAGTATTCAATTTTATTCAAAAATTCAATTAGCTATTCTGTGGTACTTTTACAATTTATTAGGACTGAGCAGTATCTACTACTTGCTATTACTACATTTTAGTTAACAGAGTCAGTACTTTGGAACTTTAAGTCACAATCAGGCCGACAGTCAATTTCACCATCCAAGTAGTACACACCTACTGCCAAACCAAATACACAGCTTATTATGCAAGATTATAAAATCGTACACCCCTGAATATACCTACTAGATGGCATAATTCAAAAATGTATCATTCGACATTGTGCAGTTGTATTTTAAAGGCGTGTTCCATTTCTCAAACCGCACTGCAAGCTATTTGAGTGGGGAGTATGTGTTTGTATGGAAGTACGACTTACTCCCCGACAACCATTGTCATTTAGAGCATACAAAATTCATTGCATAGAGAGAAACTTGCACGAAATATTGTCTATTTCAACGTTGTCAATCCGGCGAGTAAAAACTAGATGGCTGAAGCAAAAGTTAGTTTTCATTTTTAGAGAGTAGGTATACTTAAAAAAGAATGTAAGTGGTGGGTAGAGCTTGAATGCATTCGGTGTTTACCGTATATAAAATTCTTTTTGCATACAAAAGGTTTTGATGGGTTGAAGGTTAGGTTGATGTTAGAAAGGAACATTACATATGAGGTCGATTGGATTGTGCATAGAAAATTAATGAATTTACACGAAGCCTGAAATGAAATGCTAAGAATGGGACTAAATGTGTACTTGTAGTGAGAAAGCATTTGTGTTTGTAAATTTTCCGTTCGAAAAGCTTTCTTTTTGTCGTCTCTCATTCTCCGTGTGTGTGTGTGTGTGTTTGGCTTGTTGTATGCTTTGTGCGCATTGTGGAGCGTGTCAGGTCGCTTGTTCCTATATACCTACTATGTATCCCCCCGTACACGTCTATTTCCCTGCTGCAGGCACAATATGGCCATATTTGACTAGCCTATACTGTATTGACCTGTAGAAAGGAAAGGTGAGTGAAAGGAAAGAAAAGAAAGCTTTCCTCGTTTGAGGAGTACCGAAGAGAATTCGCCTGACTCAACACACTCGCAGTACTAATAATAAGTTCTAGGTATACAGTAGTCGAGTATAGCATGCAGGACAGGGAAAGAATGCAGTCCAAGTGTTCAGTAAAAGAAGAAGGAAGGACACATTATATATGGAGTTTTTTTTAGCTGGCAACGGAGATAAAAGGCTGTGCCAGGCGTGTTCAGACGCTGCTCTGTCAACGTCTTTGTGATAAATTGAAAAGCTCATGAACCTACTACTTTTACGTACTTTTACTACGGCCACTACTACGACGACTACTACATACTACTGACTGGACCACTACTACCACCACCACCACCACCACCACCACCACTACAACTCACTATCGTTATCTCCTATATGTATTTATAACAAGCTACATGGGAAGGAGCACGAAATTACATGGGTTTATGTACAACCAGTGACTGCTTTCATTTCATTACTGCCAAGCTCTACTCATTCTCTTTCTCTATACGAAAAGTAGTAAGTCAAGGTATTGGAGCCACTGATCATTTCACTCTCCTTCACTTCCCTATACTCTGTGCATATACATATAGCAGACAATGTTAACTACTTATATAGGGAATATCATTTGATTCGGCTCGATAATGTAAAAAATATAGGAGTGTTCGTGGACTTGTTTAGTGTGTATAGTATTTATATATGGGCAGGCGGACAGGTATTATTGAGAGAGAGAGAGCTGGCTGCTACTCGGCGTGCTGGAAACAGTCAAGTCAACTCATTCAGCTCACTCAGCCCTAATATATATTTCATGGACTTGCTGGCGATTGTGGAAGTGTGCGATCAATATTTTGGTTACTTTCGAAGAATTCCTTTTCAGGTGGGAGGAAACGATTTGACTGAATATCCTCGTACACATATAACCGAATGCTACCATGAATATATGTACAGTTATTGGTAAAGGCTGGCTTGACGGTGAGCTGCAGTACCTGTCTGTGTTGACTGGTGGATGGCTGACGTGAGAGGGCTTTTGTGCCCTGTACCCCATCGCCTAATAATACATATACATATATATGTGTGTGTGTGTGTGCTGTTGTGCCAACGTGTAAAGTCAATCTACTCACTTGCTCTGCTATATGTGTATCAGCACAATTCACTGATTGCGAGTCTTACCATTCTTACCTTTCCAAGGAAAGCTGATGGCTTCTCTCTCTTATCACACACACTACCATTATTGCCTTATAGGGATATACTCACAGTGAGTGAGTGTGGCCCGCTATATGGAACACAGAGTATGACTTATTTATTTGTAGTGTTGAGAGAGTATGGGCTTCAGTTAACTCAAGTCAAGTCAGTCTCGCGTTTGCATTTAGAATCAAAAGAGAGAATCGTATACTTTTACTAGTACGTACAAGGAATATAGTACACGGGGAGTTTGTTATATGCCCCTTTGTGCAGATAGAGAATGAAAGTAGAGAGAGAGAGAGTGCGACTGGGTAAAGTAATGAAAATATAGGAGAGAGCCAGAGCTCAAGTTTTAATAGTTCTAGATATATTTATTGCCTTTCATTGCAATTCGACCAAGTCACCACCACTACTAATACTTACCATTCACACTACTACTAAAAACAACATGAAACAGGAAACCCAAACTATTGTTTCCAATTCGTACATTATGTACTAGTCTCTATTTCTTTTCCTCTCAGTGGCTCGCTCTCATTCTCAGCGCTGGACTGCTTTATGGGCTGGAGTAGTTGGATCCAGCCAAATGGGTAGAATCGTGTGCACACATTGAAATATCTGCAGTCGTCTGCCTATGACCGTACCTCTGCTCACATCACATAACATCCCCATCAAAGTCTAATCCTCTCATATTCATTACCGTTTCGAGAAACACATCGACATTTTTCTCATTTATTCAGAGGCCCGCACACAATTCCATTTGATTCCACAAAAATCGTTATATGCATACATAGTACAGTGGTGGTGTACAGTGGATGATTCACTGCAATCCTTTCTCCGTATTCGCAGCCAGGCCAACTGTCTTTCTTACAACTGGTGATTGTTACGCAAATAGTATCTTCTGGGAAATAATTTCGGGTGCGCACACACAATGGCCGCGACACAATGCAACTGTTAGTGTTGTGCCACATTCAATTAACATGATATTATTGGCCAACTAACACAACCTGCACTATTTAGATGGCCATGTGGCGCCTACTCCAATCGGGGTGTCCAGATATTATATGCTGAAAGGGATCCCCTCGGCATTCTATCACGCATATACCATACGCAATTCAATGCTACTTACTGCACAGTCTCACTCTTGTTTTAAGCTACGTCCATGCATAATTTCTTCCTTTAAGAGCCCAACTTTCGCTGTCACTTACTTTGATTGTATTCGTACTGTTACGTATTAGGTAGCTGAAAATACAACTAAAATATAGATTCTTGCCATGAAAACGTTAAACGTGCTTTTAGTACTTGTCTTGACGGTGATAGAAAGTCGTAATGACTCCCATTCCAACTAAGACAAGCCACAAATTTAGATTAAAATGTGTGAAATTTCCTAACAGCTTCTGCACACACGCAATTTTTTTTACATAAATGGTGCTGTTTTGGTAAGTGGACATGATGACTATACTCTAGCAAATGCTGCCAGAGCATTAGTTGGTTGGGTGTATGACACGTAGTAGGATGTACATAGGAACTGGCTCAATCAATGTGTACAGCATTGGAAACGAGATTCAAAAGAATCAAAGTTTGACAAGCTTAGAAATGGTCGTATTGTGTTGTTACATAGTAATTCACTGTGTATCTCCCACACAACAACACAACAGAAATATATACACAGACCATTATTGGCTGTGGCTTGGCTTCTGTACACAGAGACTCTTTTACGAGTGTGCTAAGCTTGTCGCCCAACTCTTACCAGCTCTACTTACACCGTCTAAAGCAGGGTTAGTGGATTCGTGTGCACACTATTCTGTTGGTGAACGTAAAGGTAGGTAGGTTTCCTTTTTACCTACCTAAGTAGTTACCCCCATTGCATTAGTTTGCATTGTGTAAACTACATAATGCGATCCAATGCTCACTTATTCTGTAATCCGTCTCGTACACAGACACACACAGTGGCCTGGCGTTTCTGCATTCACATTAGTATTAGCAACTCGTCCTAAGCCAGTATGTTAATAATAAAGTCATGTGAGCCACTGTACATAAACTATAAAGGAGCAGGTAGTGTGTGTCTCTGTGTGTGTGCTCCCTTACTTAATAGTACAGATATATACAGATAGTTTGTACATGGGAGCACAATCGGCAATTATTCTCCAGTTTGTTGTAGTAATATTTGTCCGTGTCAGTCAGTCATTCTTCGCACATCTGCGTCCACTTAACTCCATGTTCTCCTGCTTTGTCAAAGAATTTTGCCTGCTCGTCGTACACGTTTCGTAGTGTAGCTCCCATGTACATTACCGTAGAACTTGCCTCTCCTATTCATTAGGTTCCCGATAATGCTTGTTCTGTAGCAGAATACCACTATCGGTTAGAATATAAAGTAAGCCACCTACTCGATGCTGTAATAGTAATGTAAACGTAAGTACTAAGCAGTTGTAGTACCAAGTGGGAAACTTGTGTCTGTGTATGTGTGCAATATCGATAATTCCGAAAAGTGTTGTTGTTATTCGACTACGTAGACTTGGACTGCTGAATAATTTAGTTTTCTTTGTTGCCAAAAGTTTTGCAAAGTACGGAGAAATGCATGGTTTGAGAGAATTTGAATACATATTGTACTGGAAGTGAGTGAGGGAGTGAGTTGCTGTGGGCAAGTTTACCTTTGTAATTACGAACTGTTCCAGACCGTACGCGTATTATTACAAAGAATGGATCGGTGACAAGACTAATAAACATCTTGTTTTCCTATTCACCGTCGTCGGCGACTCATCAGCATGCAGCTAATTGGAATATTGGGAGAAAGTCAGCCAGAAAAAAACCCATAAGGTAATACACTTTTAGTCTAGTTATGACAGGGCAGCCAGGACCAATAACGACAATACGCAGAGAGTTGGTTATTGAACGCAGTATAGCATTATGTGCTACATTATATATAGGAGGCAGTTTTTTCCTGTTTCGGTGGAAAGTTTGGAGTTGAGGGAGCACATAATGGACGTAGTGCAGGTAGGAAACAGCACATTGGAAGAATTTTTACCAGAGTTTAACAAAGTGGAACGTCAGTTATTGACGTGAACACACTCATGTGGCTATTCGCCACCGGTACAACTGTAGTGTACACAAATCTTAGACGTCAGACGTTTATTTGGCTAGAGCCTAGACTAAAGTGAGTAGGCAAATGCATAGAGTGAGTGAGAGAGAGAGAGAGAGAGGAGTGGGCTGTGTGTAGCCGAGCTTTTGTCTGGTGGTCCAATCCCACACCAATCTCCCGTTCGAGTTGCTTTACAGTAACAAAAATATGTGCCGAGAATGGGCTGTGCACGCGACATAACCATTCGTCTCCATTTTAATGCCAAACTTTGACAATCTTGTTCAGGAATCTTCCATGGTAACCCCATGGCAAACACTGGGCCTTTCACATCGGGCGCCATCAAACCATGAAGCTAGCTGTACCCTTCTCCTTACTAATAGACTGCACCTTCAGTCAGGAAAGTCCATTACATTCAGGCTACTTTCACATACTAGATTCAATTTTCTCCGACTCCCTACGCTGCAGCAGCACAGAGGGTTGTTCATAGCTCTAACCTTTACAGAACATGCATACTTGCTACAAGTCTACAGACGTAATTCCCAAAATACAGTACAGCTAATGTCATTCGCCTGTTAAAAAGTCCTGCTCGCTGTCTACACTTGAATCGTACGGCAAAAATTGAATTAAACCCTACACAAATGATATACATACAATTTAATGCTTATATTTCGGTTACGTAAACCCTTACGCGTACTAAGCATGAAAATAGGAGCAGTCTCAATTATATATATCCTTGTACGAAGCAACGAATTTGTAATATTTTGTCATCGTGTGCGACTCATTCGACTTTTAATTAGCTCTGCATTTGATTCTTTGCCACCACCAATCAATAATACTAGGTGTGCAGTAGTAAGTAGCTTCTGTGTAAATATCTCTGTGTCTCTCGTTTCTTTATTCTCCTGTAGACAGTACACATACGCAATAATAATCAAACGCAGCACCCTGTGAAGGATTCTTCTATTATATAGCATTGTGCACTACCACTGTACTGCTGTGCTAGCAGAAAATTGAACTATAAATATGACTGTACATTCAGAATCTAATTTACATTCACAATAGCTGCATTGCTGACATTATTCCCAGTAAATTCTGTAGACAACCAGGTTCTCTACTTACACACACACACGTATACTATATACAGTCTAGACATGCAATCTGTCTATATACTTCTGTATATTATCCACTGGTGCTGCTGTAACAGAAAGCCTAGTGCTGTATGAATGCATCTAGTCGCCGGGTGAAATGTAGAGTTGTGGGGAGTAGGCTGACACGTAGTACGAGAAGTAGTAAGAGTAGCAGGGACGGCAAAGCCGCATTTTCAAGAAAACCTATTAATATGCAGATAGTCTTGTGCTGAAGTACTGCCGGATAGTAAAAGGTACATAGACGGAGAGAGTAGAATAGTTTAACGGAGCTGAGAGTGCCTTGCACGGGTACCTACATTCATTCTCCCGCTGTAACTCTCTCATTCTCAGTTTCTCATATGCGACTCTGGGCACTCTCTCTGCATCTGTGTGTGTGTGTGCCATGGCAGCTCCCGTTCTTTCCTTTTCTCTGCTGCCTGGCTGTGTCTGCTCACATTCATGTGCACCATGGACCTTTTCATCTCTCTCTCAGATGCTGCATGCGTTGGGCCTCCTGTGCCGCATTGGGCTGCCAAGACTAAAAGACTACTGGGATGTTTAGGCTATAGACCAATGTGAATTGTCGTCTGTATGGCACTCTGTGCAGCTGCGCTATTAGTCCTCATATCGTATCTCTCAACTGCTCGGCTACAAAATCTCAGCCTCTCTATGTCTCGGTGAATATGTCTCCGATTCGTGGAATTTCTACGCGGAATCACCACTTGAATGGAGTCAGACCTTCAGAAGGAAGTCACAGAGGATTATCGGATATGGCCAACGAAATTAAGTTGTCCGTGCAACGCAGAGGCACATTATTCAGTCAGGTGCACGTACATGATATGAGATTTATATTGAATGATTTGAGTTGGCTGAAAGTGCTTTATGCGATGGAAGGAATGCAGATAATCTGGCTGACATATGTGTTCGTGTTGGCAGAGAGAGAGAGAGAGATACATACGTACATAGTAGAGGAGGAATCGCATTAAAAGACAATGATTGTGAGATGTTGATGTTTTATGTGGAGAAGGGATGTTGTTCTCATTCATTAGCAATTAAGCAGAGAGAGAGAGAGAAGGGATGAGCCTTTGTGTACAAATCGTTCAAAAATAAATGAGACGAAATGTATTCGAATAAAAAGCGTGTGGTGTACACACAAAGCACGACCAGGAGACATGACGAGACAGGAAGAAAGGTTGAAGGTAGGCGAGACTATTAAAGAGATATCTCCAAGTGGATCCGCTCCTAGTCGATTCACTGGCTTTCATTTCACGGTTCGACCGTTTCTTCATAGCCATGCCAAGCAAAGTCACCACCACAACCACCACTACTACTGCTACTACTACTGCATTACAATCCTCCTATCTCTACTATGTATATACTGTGTGCATACACCAGGTACTCACACAATCAGACACTAATTTCTGCTATCCTCCTCCTTCTACCTTCATTTTATTCTGCTCTCTCACTGCAGAAATATACGCATACTATATTTAAATATGAACAAGACTTTTCTCATAGTTATTAGTAAGTTTCATTGTGAAATCCTTATGATGAGTATAATAAGAATGAAAGATTAATCTAATGTTTTTTCGCAGCTGCTCCTCTATTATTTTGCTGCAAAAACGCAAACGATCATATTTTATCATTATTAAAATGTAATTAAATTAAGATTTTCGTGGTCTATTAGAAGTTAACCTTGTGAGAGGACATTCATTATTGGAGTTTGGAGAGGACGAGGAATTGTGGATGTGGTGCTAAATAGTTAGCATTGTATTTTATTTAATAGTGGAATTTGAATTGTTTGTTCGATATCTTATGAACAGATTGCAGTAATAGCTTTGCAGTGCAATAAAGAACTGCACTAGTTTTTATGTGAGCATTTATAGAAATGGACTGCATGAGATGAGTGTAGAGAGAGAGAGACTGGATGGCTGATATTGTGTAAGGGGTGGTTGAAATTTAAATGACATTCGGATAAAGTAAAGGATACGCCTAAAGTTGTATTGTAATGTAATTATAGTATGAATGGAGATGATATTTCACTGTCCCCTGGGAGTCTGCGATTGCATGTCAAATGATCATATAGGGAAAAGTGGATGTGAAGATACATTAGATGGTTCTATATATAGATAGTGGTGGATGAGAGAGAGAGAGAGAGAAAGATGATGGACTATCAGATGGGGTAGCTTTTCTTCTTTCAATGTGTATACGCACGTACTGCTAATAGTTCAGACAGAGCGGAGAGATAAATGTGTTGGCACAGCTATACGTAGTATCACTTGCGCACCAATACTTCAATTTGAATACATATAGCAGTGCACGGTATATATTGACATTTCACAAACAGAAACATTAGGATTATAGAATGTGTAGAGAGTTTCTACAGAGCTGGGCTGACAGTGTTGAAGGAAAGGGAAATAGAGTCAAAATCCACCGTAAATTACACTATGAATCATATGATGCAAGTTTCTTATGCTGCCTTTTATTTCTATGTCTCTTTAGCTTCTAGCTGCTATATTGATTAGTTTGCACATTTCTTTTTATTTTCTTTCTCGCTTTTCTGGCCCGTTTGTCAATGTGGTGGGAGAAGAAAACACTAACTTTCATGTGAGTCGCACACTACTGTTCACTCGAATATTTATTATGAATTATGCACAACTTTAGCTACCCGGTAATTAATGGTGGTCTGGAAACCAGTCTGGAAACTTGTGCAATTTTAATTTTGAATTGTGCCATCAGAAGACAGTGAATGTGAAAAGCTAATGCTAGAGGGCCACATTTTCTGTCCTGCGTAATAATAATAAAAGTTTTACGGAAAGTTTCTAGGGGGAAATACGGCAATTAGTTATCCGATTTAAAATGAGGGATAGGTATAAAATCGATTTTCCTAGAAGTAAAAATACATACTCGCCAGATTTGTAGGCAGCCGCTTAAATGGGATTGTCGCCCCTTTGCCATTAACCTGTGCAATATTGATGGAGTAAGGAAACATGGTATTGTTTTTACCCGTCGCCTGTCCTACGAATATGAAAATTGTGCTATTGCTTTTGATTTATTTAATTTTAAGTCCAATTTCAACGTATTATGTTTAACATAAAAATTTCCTTGTTAAAAGGACTATAGCCATTTAAAGTAATTGTAAAAGATTTTAATACACTAGTGCACTTAAAAAACAGGCATAAAATTGCTCTATTATGTTTTCCCACAAATTGAATATCCAAATTAATTTGGAAACAAAGAGGTCGTAAAGCAAAATAAGCATTTATTAGTACAAGGAACTAATACTCATAAATGTTGAAATTGAATAAATTACACTGGGGTTTGTTGGAGACGTCTGAATACATATTGGACGGAAAGGCGTTCGAGAAGCAGCGTGTTTCGCCTGTGCTTATAATTTCTTTATAGCAGAGAGAGAGAGAGAGAGAGAGAAAGAGAGAAGCCGGTCTGACATCGAGTGGGAATGAGAGCGTCGATTTGCATGCGCACTTTCTTCACATTATCTTTGGAGCACATTTGAGCATTTCTTGTTGTTAAATAGTATCTTGGGTTGGCTGCGGGTCAGCCGGTCGATCTCTACTATGTCTCTGACATTTCTAAGAATCTGTTTGAGCCTTTCACTGGTGCCTCATAATCTTGAGGACTTTCTTTTGTGAGCAAACCCCACCTTCTTCACATAGTTTGCTATTCCGGGCACGGGCTCCCTTCCACCACTCTACACATGTTCATAGGGGTGTCTGGCTTTGCTGCCCGTCTCCGACAAGTAACAAAGTCTCTGACACCGAAAATACCTTTTCCCAACTCTCTCTCTCGAATTTCCTTTCGTTTGGCTGCTGCTGCTGCCATTTGTGAAGCGGAGAGAGCTATTTGCCATCTTTTCTATAGATTGTTAGTGCGACATCAGTTGCTTTGCTGCCGGGGAAAATGATTCGGTGAGCACGTCCCACACTCACATACAAAACGACAAGGATCAATACATTTCCAGACGGGCCAAAACTTCTCCAGCCCGTTACAAGGATATTTTCACTTTTTTCCATGTACTACGAGCCAGGATTTCAGTTGTGCAGCGAGCGAGTGGGGCCCCTGAGTGTTAAAAGAGGAAAGAGTCTTTGGTCTCATTAGAATTCGCTCGTGGTCTCCCATACTCGTAATTTGATTGCATTGCAGGTGATTTGGTGCTATTTTGTATACGCATAGCTCGAGGCTCTGTGTAGCTACGGGCTGTGTGTGTGAGTGTCTAAATGTGTATCCAAGTATTACTCCATACACCGATACGATACACCGTGTACATGTGTTTCTGGTGCTACTCCGCGTGTCTACTCTCCTTTCCTACTACTACTACTGCACACACACACACACACACACACACATACACACAGACAGTACATAATGGCATTGCCATTGCATTTGGCTTGGTTTTCTGTATGTCTGTGTGTGTGCATCGTAATATACGTATGGAATTGTATGGTCTGTGCTCCTCGGTTCTCGCTCGCTCATTGTCAGGCTGGCTGGAGACTCAAAGGCTGAGTGACTCCGAGGGTCACTCACCTACCTACCTTACCTCATCTGGTTACACATACACACACATATATACACTTTTGCATTGCATCCCATTATATTATTATGCTCTCTTATTCCCACTCTACTTTAATGTATAACTTGGCTCTAAAGACTGTAAAAAGACACTAATGTTCCACTACACAACACACGGACCGTGTGCTACACTGACTCTCTGTGTTCTGTACTCCGGCAGAGAGGAAGCAGGTGGGGTGGAGCGAAAGTTCCCAGCCCTCTTCTGCCATTGCCATTCCGTTGCCGCCGCCACAGATATGTCCATTATTTTATATTCTGACTTCTTTGCCTTGCCATCCACATTACTCTTCATCACTTGTCCAAGTTCATGCAGTCTCTCTCCTTCCCAGCTCCTTTCACCACGTCTCTCTCTCAAGCTCTCTCTCTCTTTCTCAATCACTCTCTGGCCCTCTCTCCACTCAAACACACTCAAGTCTCAAATTCTCAATTCTTTCTTCCTTCTGAACCTGTCAGAACCTCTGTCCTACACCCTCAACTACAATACAAAGTCCAAGGCTCTTGCACAGCTCTCGGTGCTCTCCAAAATCGAAAAAAATATTCTCATTTTTATTTTTCAATTAAGAAAAACGATAGAGCACACCCACAGTAGTTCTTAAGTCAATTAAATGGTTCTAGTGAAACGTGAGACAATTTTTTTCGACTTTCATTCGTTCTTCACAGTCTAAGACTCCTTTTATCGCACACCCTTTGATATGAGTGAGAATATAATTTTACAGTGAGATTAATATGGAAATTCTCCACAAGAACCCTTCTCGAATCCGGTTTTAAGTGCAATTCTCCTGACATAAGTGCATTGCGCAACATCTGAACAAAAACTATCAAAACAAATCATATCGAAGAGTAAGTCCTACCAGAAATCTTGTAGAAACCTTGTACTTATCCGTGGCTTCATGAAAAACACTAGAAATTCTTCATTTTGGATTGTGGAAAATTAAACTAGATTGTGGTATTATATTCGTTCATAGAGTATAGGGTGGTCCGGTGAGAAAACAGTACACTAACAGAATACACATGGAATACGGAGCGACAAAACTAATGTGAGTCGATTGTACCGTTCTGTACTCTTCCCGTAGAGACAAAAGCGAGAAATACTGACTACTGAATCGTAGAGAAGGAACGAGAGGTAGAACACTAATAGCATTTGTACACGCCGTAGTCAATTCAAAGTGTCACTGTTCTCGAGAGTGTCATCCTCCCAGCTCTGAACGTACGGAGAATTGTGGTTGTTGCTGTTTATACAGAGAAAAACTGTTCTCTCTCTCTCTAAACGAAATAATAACTAAATACATAATCCACTCTGTTTTATTGTATGCATTGTGTGTGCTCACAACACTTGTGTCATGTTTTCGTCTTGTCTCCGCGTCCTGTGCATTACCCTACCCACCACATCATCATTACCATCACCATCACCACACACAACTACTACTTCAATGGTAGACACGTCGTGCACAGCTCTTCTCTCTCGCAAGTAATAATAATATTGTACTCTGAAATGAAATGTATGTACGAGATAGTTCTGTTCTCGTGTTCACTTCAATTCAACGAAACTGGATTGAATTAAATTGAATCTATATACACGGCGACGACTACTATGCACACACACAAACAGACAGACACACAGACAGCAGAAAAGCAACAACAGAGAAGCAGCAGCAGCAGCAGCAGCAGCAGCAGCAGAACTTGTCGACTTCAGTGGGAAAAGAGTTCTTCCGTGGCTGCAGGTGCAACCGAGGCAAGATGAATCATTTTCCCATGTTTACCTTCCTCTCCTTCACTCGACATGACTCTCCGATACATTCATTCTGTATACTGTCTCTAATATGTCTGATCATCCTCCTTCTCTCAATTATACTTTGTAGATCGTTGTATGTAGTAGCAGCAGTCTGTCCTGGTCTGGCCTGGCTACTCTCTGTCGTAACAATTTTATATTACCTGCCGTGGCTGACTCTAGCTAGATACATGTTTCCCAGCTCTAGTATTTAGTGATAGAGTTGTAGCGACCGAGTACATATTGTATACCATTTTATATGTTTCTGTGTAGTATGGAGCAGTTCTGTGTGTCTGTACTATCTGTGTGATTGCAATTCTCTCGCAGTCTCTCTCTCTATTATAGAGAGAGCATATAGGAGAGAGAGATAGTGGGCTGTGTGTGTGTGATGTTGGTGGTGATGATGGTGGTGGTGCTGAACTCATCTAGTTAATGTAGCCTCCTGCTGATTCTTGCAGATACGTAGAAACTAATGCATGGTAGCACTTTCAACAAATCCCATTCATTGTCGCGTCTCCACTAACTTATAGCTTACTTAAGTTTACCACCATTATTATTATACAACCAACCTCATTAAATCCCATTCAGCATGGCTTCACTTTGACCTTCCCAGTCCACTTATGCAACTGTCTTCTCAATGCAAGGAAATCCTAGACCAATCATCACCATAATATCATTTTATACGTACTTCTACAAAAACGATTGTTCAGCTCAATTTCTATCCCTGTTTTTTCTGTAGTTAGGCCAAGTAGGCATCTCCTATATGCTGAAAGACACGTATTAGCTAGTTTTTGTTGGTGGTGGTGTCGTCCGCTCTTTCTATGTGCAAGCGAATTCTTCCGCAGTGGTTTACAGACGACTTTAGACCACATGTGAACAAATTAGATTGAATCTTGACAATTCAACAAAAATATCATGAAAACATGTACTCCTCGCTAGGCTAATTATTCATTCAGAATTGAGGGATAACTGCAATCGCTGTCGTCGTTTCTAACCAGTACAGTTGCAATTATGTGGGAATCTTTGTGGGGAGGAAAAATTCAAATTCCCGAGTTACCCCAGAAAGAGAGAATGAGTTTGAGGAATGAGTAACATGTATTCAAGCACAAAGAGGTGGCTAATGAAAGAGTTGGAAAGGTTTGAAGGGAAGAGTTGAATTATTGAGGAATTGTTTTATATTTAAGCATCCTGAGATAAAGAGATAATATAAATAACACATGTTTTTTTGAATTATAGCAGGTGGTGGTGATGATGAAGAGGACAAAGCAAGCGTTGTGGGGTAAAATAAAGGAATTCTGTTTGTGGAGCTGCAGACAAGTGAGCCCAGTTGAACTCAGAGGCTGAATGCTGCAGAAGAGGATTCGATTGAAGTGGAGAGGGCTGTGCGACTCAAAAGTAGCCTGAATAAGAAATAATTTGCCTGAAACGAAGCAGAACGGCTACAAAGCATATTGTAAGAAAGAAGAAGAAGACAGTTGAATTCAATGGGAGATATATATATATATCTACTTCTAGTACCAGGGATATATAGGAAGAGTCTGAACACTCTGAGAGCGCACAGAGGAACAACTGCGATATGTTTTACCTCAGATTCTTCTTAGTTAGTCAATTTCTGAGGAAGATTGAAGCGAAAACAATAGATGGGAATTGAAGGCATTCTCTCTCTGGCTCTCTGTACATTGAAGAAGAAGATAGGAGGAGGATGAGCACGACACGATCTTGTGCTGTTGTGGACGCGAACCTGGGCTGTCTCATTGGTGGGACAGACCGACTGACGGATCTGTCAAATATAAATCTGCCTACGATGCTACATCTCACTAAAACACCACAACCCATCGAGCAACGTGATGTAAGTCAGCAAATTGCTTGGTAAGACGCACAATACTGGTAGTACACACATAAAACTGCGACGTCTCTGTAGCTGGCTAGTTATTTACTACCATGTAAAATCTAAACTCCTCTATATCTCGTACAACCCTTACAGACACACAGACACAAACAGTAGACCCAAATACTTAATACGCTCAGCGTATGCTAAAGGTAGCTGTAGATTATTTGCACACATGCTGCTGGCTGGAATGCATTCTTACCTGTTTTTTTTAGAAAAGAGTTTTTAAATATTTTTGAAAGAACGTCAGTTGTCAGGTCTCAGAATTTTTATTTGAAACAGCAGTTTTAGAAGTAGTTTATTAGAGAGACAGAGGGATAAGTTTGGGCCAACGGTCGGATTTCAAGTGTAAACATATTTTAACTGCTGGAAGTAGAAAGTGGTGGTGAGCGTACGCATGTTTTCTAGTGATAATGGTAATGACGTGGAATCGGCACTTTCGAGGACTAGTGAATTTTTATTCGTTGGAAAATATTTCTCAGTGTGTGTGTGCATCATATTATTTATCAGAGACGAAAGATGATAATTTTAAGGTTATTCAGAGTAGACTTATGACTCGTCTGTTGGGTGTGTAGCCTGTGGGCTTGGAAATGACAGCAGTTAGGGAAATAACAGCTGTAGTATGCTGCACTTCCGGAGTAACTTGACTCGGCTACAAAAACCATTGGTGGCATCCTATCCGAAATACATTCGTACCTGGTTGCCTTCATCATAATGTTTAACGTCGTGCACAATGCCACACCGTCCCTACAGAACAGGATAGTCTACTTCAGTAGCTTCGCATTATGTTGTTGCACTGCTGTGGAAGCATACAGATTAATTGTGAGTACCTGTGAGTGAATTGCTGCGCTGCTAAGGACGAGCCTAGAGGCTCTGACTTCCCTCGTGGGAAAATCGCTTTACTTTTAGCGGCTCGGGGTGTCAGTTGACTTAAGACTCTTATATGCAACTGGCACTACTACAGTGACTGATAAGTCGGTCTAAAAATCTGCCATCCACTGCTCTTCTTCTTCCTCCTCTTGCACACATTATTATTACTAGACAACTCTCACACTAATTTAGCACATTACTGTTTGATTCACTAGGTTCATCGGTAGAGCAGGGACTCTCAGTGTGTAGTGGAACGTCAGCAGCGCCATACAACAATCACATTCTTGTGTCTGGGTAGCTTTGTCAAGTTTAGAGTTCACCTCGGCTTCATTCAAAAAACCGCATTCAAAGCTCCACCACCACTCGAGCACTTCCGGTAAAGAGTTAGTTTCTAAAACGGAGAGTCAGTTATTGCGGTACAAAAGCCCAGAACAAGCCACTAGCATATTATACTCTACCGCCACCACCATCCTCATCACCACCATATCGTGTCCGTCAACGTACCTTTTATTTTTATTCCATTCATAAGTATTACATAGTACAAAACTTTATTCTCTCTCTCCTCTCTCTCTATCTATCGAGAACAGATTTTTGTTCAACAACGCAGGCGCCAACCAGCAAACCATAGCTCTCGTCTTTTTCGTGACAAATATTGAACAGTAAAAGAAAAACGTTCTGTTCGTCATAGAACGTAGTAGTGCATTCAAAGATTCACAGACAGTACCTAATACTTTTTAACTACTACTACTACATAGGTGGTTGTGTTTGCCGTGAATTCTGTACATGAATCTAAGATACGGTGTCATCGGCCGCTGCTGTTGATCCGATAAAAACCATCAGAGTTACAACAGGAAACACAATACCCAAGCAATTTCGCTCAAGTTGGAATCTGTTAGCTCAAAAACAAATATTGCGTATCTCTGTGTGTGTGTGTTTGTTTGTGCTAATATATGTGTGTGTATTGTGGAGTTAGTATAGATAGCACGATATCTACTGCAAATGCATAATTGAAAGGGTAGCAGTATTTGCACAATGCAATTCAACGACGAGAAAAACGGACGTGCTTAATGTACTGCTCATTATTATTGTGCTTCATCTTCTTATTCTTGGTCCCTCTCCAGGGAAACAATGAGTCAGGCAAGGCAACGGAGCGGCAGACAACAAGAGAAAAGTGTCTGGTTTCATTGGCTGCCTGGAAAGACATCGAAAGGCCATAAAGACTGCGTCGGAGCCGCAGTTAAGGTTCTAGACGGTAGTTAGGGAGCTGAATTACAGTGATAGATAGTATAGTGAGTACACAGGAGTATAGCAGCAGTGGCAGTAGCATTAGGTGATGTATAGTGACAGGGCGAGAGAGAAACCAACCTGGAATTCAACAGAACAGAAATAATGACTCATTTTTATGACGTTTAAATCAGTTCAGTTCAGTCACACTGAACTTATCTCTTTTTGCCACGTTGATAAGTCGGAGACTGTGAAAGGATAATATTTCAGGCTGTGGCGAAATGCCGTTCACTGAATGTGAGTTATATTTGCAGTTGTATTTAATTTAGTCAGTTAGACTGCAAATTAATATGCTGTGTACGCTTTTTCTAAATGCTGTCTGATTTCGATCGTCGTCATACCATATCGCAGTTCTAGTTCTGACCAGACTACTGAGAATGTAAGTAGCAGTGTTTGTTCAACTCTTGTACCTTTTAGCCTTCCAGTTACAATTGAGTCGCATTTATTTTACATTCCTCTATCGGTAGCGTGCAGACTGTTAAATTGCATAGCCTTCGAGCAACCTTTAGTAGGAATTTCTATTTTTTGCTAATATTCTGCTTACAAAATTCAGTTGATCTTATTGGGTGTAGATAACAATTGCAATATTAAAGCAAAGAGGGAGTACTTGTACTTCTGCAATAGATTTGATACATTATTTTTTTCAATTTTGTTGATTCAGAGTCTGGATCGAAGTAAGAGTTGGCTGAGCATTAAAATATGTGAATGTCATTGTTATTGGGTATTTGTATTTGAATTGTTCTTCTCAGAAGCAGTTATAATTTTTCTGTTATTTTTGTAGATGGGAAACATTTGGACACGGACTTCGGTTGGTACATTAAACTACGATTTTTGGTGTTCTGTTATTTTCTCCGAATGGCACTTGAAGAATTCACGGGATGTGATGAAAAACCCGTGGTTCTCTCGTGCCGTACGGAGCGGATGACCTGAGACTCGACTCATTCCAACGGAAAAGATGCTGATGATGATATGTGGCGAAGAAGGAAATAAAAAACTGTAGAGATGTCTACAGATTATTTGGCAACAAGACGACTGGTGAAACATCTCCTCGAGTGGTTCTCATCATCATTATCCACGACAAGAGAACAGGAGCATTGAGAGATTGGTTTGGTTGGTAGGATCGTGGGACTATTTCTACCTTCATTCGACGTACCCACTACTACTTCCACTTCTGGTAGTAAAGTAACATGAGTTCGTTCAATAGCTCAAAAGATTGCTAGTACAGAGCTCTACTTGTATGCAGTAGAGACAATTGACTGTGCTAGGGCTATTCTAGCCCAATGCTTTAAGGTGGTGGAAATGGAAGGTAGTACGTTCAGACACATGGACAGAGAGAGGAGAGAGAGAGAGAGAGAGAGAGAAGCAAGAACAAGTGAAGTTGGTTTCGTTGGCTTGTCTTGTCGTCTTTTTAGAAGTGGAAAAAAGTTTCGTCACGCTGTCGTGATCAAGATATGGGGTGGGAATGGAACGGAATGGAGACGCAAAGCACAGCACTAACTTTTCTTCTCTCCTTAAGACAGAGTCACACAAACATAAAGAGCTTGGAGAATAGTAATAGCAGAATGAGAGAGAGAGAGAGAGGTCCTATCCTTCCACCATTCCATAATTTGAGTCAACTGCTGGTAGAAACCCATCAAGAACTAGCTGCTGATGCATAGGTGCAGTTATCTGGAATGCTGATGCAATGAAGATAGCTAATTGTACATAAGTATAACAGTTGACTGTTGTGTACACATTAATATCAAGCGTTCGTGGCTCACCAGCAGAAAAATTCTGATGCTGCTGCTGCAGCGGACACTACTTCAGTTCACAGTTACAAACACTGTCCATGTACACAGACGTGTACTTATTTACATTTACGAAAATATTGAAACGAGTCGTTTAGGAGCCACAGACCCTGTAGGTACATACGTTCAACACCTTTATTGACTGTGACTGACGTGTGTTGTCTGTCCACGTCCACTTCCATCTCTTTCTCAACCTCCATACCCGCACACCACTCTGCATATGGCATGGTTGCGCACATTCCCTTCTTCTGTTCTCTCTACGTTTACTATGATACATCTATTCTCCTTGTCTTTCTCTCTGTTTTATTGACGGGTAGACATCCACCGAGTAAAAGCTGGCTCTCTCAATCTACGTTACGGTGGCACACGGCCTAAACGACTACTAATGCACACAACTACATCGTTTAGAGTCGAGCCGAGCAGTTTACCAAAATAATTAGCATACAACTCTACTTCTACAACTGTCTCTTCAACTAACCAGTCGTTAGGGGTATACTATAACGTACGAGTACACACTCACACTCTCACACACGTAGACGCAGATTGCTTACTAAATAGCAGTTTTATACGATGAAGCGTTACAGCGAAGAAAGTAACTCGGTGTATTTTGTCAGTAAAGCAGCAAAGTTTCCCTGGGCTGCATACAAACAGGTCTACTGCTGTTCCTCCAGTAAATAGCTAGATGAGGTACATACAATCGTAACAGTGACTTGACTGGTGATGAGCACAGGAGGTATATTGGTAGACGCAGAGCTGCTCTAAATTAAGGATGTATGAGGAAGCTCGTGTATTAGTGGCCGGTAGAAACTACCCTCGACACCGCTGCACAGAAAATATTAATGATTTCAGAGCATAAGCGGCTTTGGCATTTGAAAACTTTCCTAGTACACAAATATAATGACAGTGGCTATTATGAATTGAGCTCTAATCGATTAATCGTAACTTTAACTCGTTGTGTGCCCCCCACCATACTATATGCAGATACTGTAATACACAAGTCATACTTCAACTGGGCTTTACTACTCGCACTTGTATTTTCACTGCGTCTCTAGCCAAAAAGTGCGGAAGCGATTGCACACATTAGTACGATAGACGAAATGACAGCAATTGGCAGAAAAAAGTCTCTTAGTGCATATCTAGTAGTTGTTGTAGTGGTGGTAGTGTACTGGTTAGTGTATTGAGGCTGCAGATTTGAAAGCAAAGAGGAGAATAGTATTGTGTGGGTAAACGGAGGCAAAGCCCACAGAGAGAGAGAGGCATGGTCTTAGTGTGTTTGTACTATATGTGTACGGTGAGATACAAAGTGCAGCATCTATGTATGTGAAACTACAATGGGAATCGAGTATAGAATGATATGTGTACTGTTATGGTAATGCATTGTAGTGTATGAGAGTATTAGTACGGCTGGTATTGACTGAAACCGCATACCGACACGAAATTCCTCCTTACAGCCAATTTGCAGCTAGTGGAAAGGAAAAAAGTTGAAAAGAAATTTTGATGAGATGTTGCCGTGCATTAAGTGTATATCGTTGTGGCTCTCTGTGAAGTCAACTGAGCTTTTATAGCTGAAAAGATTTCTTTCTTGATGAAGTGAACACTGGCACAGCACACAACTTTCCTTCGTTAGTTGCCTTTTCTTTGGCTGGCTTTTGGCCGTGCTGCTGCTTATACTTGTGAGAGGTGAGTTGAGTGGGTGAGGAAGTGGAGAGCTGCTGCATGTTATGTAGATATGAGAGAGTTCGCCAACTCACTGCCGTTCATGGCTGGAGCATAGGATGACCGACGCTATCGTATTCTACGGTCTCATACGGATGTACGTTACGTACATTGGCTCTCCACGTAGCTCCGTCCATCTCTGCTTCCTCTGTGGCCTGGCTCTCTTTTCGAGCAGGTCGACAAGTAATGGGAAACATGAGGCAAAGCCATATATAACGAAGCAAGTCAAGATTACTGGCTTTCCTTCCTTACCTACTCTACTTGCGTTGTTCTTGAATAATCTAATCTATGCCATCGACACTGGCTTCCAAGCCACTCAATCACGTCCATACTCCACGTCCGTCCGTCCGTCCAGTCTCTTTCCACACACAAATTCCTCATTCATTCGACTCCCTTCTGATTTACATACTCCACATTGTCTACATCGTAGTTCACACTTTATACTCTTTACACTCTCCATACACATTAACCAATCACAAACTGAAAAATTTCTACTTTCTACTACTATTACTACTAATACAACAACTACTACTACTCATTTAGAGAAAGAGTCTCTCTCATAAGATTTTAGTAGTACAATTTCAGTGTTTCTGTAACGCAACCGGGTCAGATTCCATAGTGACCCTTTCCAACGGTTGGCCAATTACTCTCACTTGCATTACTTTCCAGAACTGCAGAGCTCCACCCGGAAAACTATAAAAGTGCAAATTTTCTATTAGAAAGCTATAGGGACAGCAAATCAGGTCAGAGCTGTGAGATTTATTCTACCATAAGGATTTATTTGACACGAGAGCTCTCAAATTATATTTATTACTGTATTACGTTGTGATTAAATGTTATACCTTTGCCCGTGCTCTCTCTCTCTCTCTGTGTGTCTATAGTATTCGTGTACTGGCGAAGAAAGTTTGCTTGTCTGTGAACACATGTAGCATGTTGTGCCGTCGAAAAGAATTCAAATAATTCTACTCACTGGCTCATTGGATAAGTTCAATATATAATGTGTGTAAGCTAGCGGAATGTTTCTCCGGTAGACAACTGTCATTGGTGTACAATGGCTTAAAAGTCAATTGTGAGTAGTGAAAAGGAATGTGATGTTGTTACACGTGAGTTGATTGGAAGTATATTAGTCGGTGCAGATGTGCAGATGGTGAGAACGGCAGTAGAGCCACACAATGTATCCTGGTATTCGTGTTACTAATTTGTATTAGTAGTATGTATAGTTTAGAAGGAGAGCGTCTGCATTAAAGAACGTATCTTTTGTTTAGTTTATTGATTACACTCATATGGATGGTAGATAGAGACAGCGCTGCTCACCATACACATAGATTTACTATACATATATATAGATTAGATAGACACAGGTTACACAAACACACACGTACGTACTTTAACTCACAGTTTGTTTTACAACTGGGAAAGCAATCAATATTTGCCATGTTATGCTAGTGAGCAAGAGAAAAGGTAGCCGCCAACATGCACCTACATGCATTTACATTATTAAGACAGAAAGAGAGAGAGAGAGAGCTGTTGGTAGCTCTGAATGCCTTATTTGTAAAGCGGAAAAAATATAATTCTGATAGTTTTTGGCAGGTTCAGAACTCCTGAGAACACTTTGAGTAGGAGCAATAAAATTGCTGTACGTGTGAGCTACCTTAATTCCTTTCCGTAAGTATTTCCTTTTATGGACACCGACTTGATTTTATTGGAATTTACAGTAAAATGATTTGTGCCCATGTCTAAGTAATTATGTTGTGTACTATGAGTGACTCGGTCTATTACTATCGATCACATTGTCTACTGCTATTTATATATAATATCCAAGAGTTTGGCATTGTCAGTCTGTATATCTATAAACTATTGTGTGTAATTCTTAACTATTATAACTGTTGTGTTTTATGCATGAGCATGTGAGGCGGGTATATTATATATGTATCCCGGTTTAGTTCCACTCACAGCAGGTCACCGAGTGTCCCCTATAATACACATTGGATTGACGTCTTGCTCGATTGCAAAAATCTGGGGGCTGATGGGACTTGTGAACTCTTACTCTGAATGGAAACAGAGTCCTTTGCCTGTACTTATCCTTGGCACTGGAAGAATTCACAGATAGTTATTTCAATCGTGGATTCCCTGGTGCCATAGATAAAAGGAACAGGGAGCACATCAAAGTTTCTAATCTGACTGACTACACCGGCCACATCAGAAAAATCATGGAAGACGCGTCGCAGACAATTGGATTATTATTACAATTATTCACTTTTAAGAGTGACACTTTGATTATATTAATTTGATTGTTAGTAAAATGATATATTTATTGTTAGTGTACGTGTAATAGAATTTTTCAAGTGTTATACATGTATTTTCTTGGAATGTAGATGGTGGTTGTGCTATGCTATAATTGCATGGAATAGTTAAGCGTGCACGAGTTTGTAAGAGAATGTGGTCTGTCTGAGAGAGTATGACGGAAGAAGGAAGAAACTGCAGGTTTCACGATCTATGTACGAGTTATAGATTATTTTGCAAATAAATTTCTTACTTTGATACAGTATAATAATATTATTCACATACATAATTAGTAGTAGTGGTAGTGGAGTAGGTGCATAGTAAATATTGGTTTCTACCTTGTAGTATGCACATAATTTGGTTTAGCATCGTGCAGTCGAGACGAGTTGAGAATGTATGAACAGACAGAGTGAGAGAGACGGAACACCGGACGAGGTTTACAACGAGCTGGTGCTTACCTGGTCTGATCCTGCACCAATGTACACAAAGAGATAGTGGCTACTGCGATACTGCGAAAGCCAGAGGAAACTCAAGAAAGACCAGAGATAAGACAGTAGAGGAATCAGATGGAAATTCGACACAAGCAAAGCAGTATAATCGTGGTTTTAGTACTATACCGATGCTTGCAATGCAATACAGGGTCTAACACATTTACCTGATGCATCGCAGTGCATAATTTGGCTATTTAATTGGCTTTAAGCGGGAAAAGTCATTTTGTGACATTTATTGAGGTATTAAGCAGTTATTAAATAACTTCTTTGAGGATTTCAGATGATTTTTTGAAAATATTGAGAATTTCCACAAAAAAGGAAAATGTGCCACGAGAATATGTAGCAGTGGAACAATAGAGGAAAATAAATCATTCGTAGAATGAATACATTTTGTGTGCGCATTGTCAATTCATTGCACCAACCAGATACATTGACAGCTACAAAGGAGACAAATGCTTTTTGGACCCTGTATGCGTCCCTGTGTGGAGGAATCGAGGGAAGATGGAGAAGAGTGGCAGAGAACATTGCAAGAATCTGCTCAGAGAGAAGAAATGGTGAGTAAGAGATGAGCAGAGAGATAAAAAACATTTCGAGTCAAGGTACATGAGCATGAAATGATGAAGGGAAAATTCCAAGGCAAGACTCGGTGGTAGATGGAGAAAAAACTCTACTGCTTCTCTTGTACTTAAAAGCAAGACGAACAAGAGTAAAAGTGTACGTGGTGGCGTGGTGGTGGTGGTGGAGTGGATAGTAAACTAGTACGTGTAGTCTGCATGCTGCTACAACAACCAACTAGGTATATAAAGTGTTCATTCAATTCAGACAATTCTACACTTCACTCACTCATTACTTTACAATCAGTTACGTTATTACGTTACACGATGGAACCTAGCAGCTTCTCCGTTCCCTTCGCATTTGCTGATTCGTCGCTATCTGTACGAATTACGAACATTGCTAATCCTCCCTCTCTCTCTCTCTCTCTCGTTCTGGAATTCTCTCTTCTGCTACTTCTGTCTTCATCTCTTTTCTCAGATTAGATTGAGAATAAACAATAAATGACTCGATGTTGGAACAAAAGTTGAATTGAAACTTAAGTCATAACCACAATAATAAGCACCACTTGTTCCTTTCTGAGCAATGTTCAATAATCTCTTCTTCAATTGGCTAAAAGTGTTGTACTAGAAATACACTTTGTCTCTGTGACGGTGTATGAGTAAGAGAGAGAGAGAGGAGCTTGTAAAACTCTCTTACAAAAGATATGCTTTTATACTGACTGAGACCCCAAAGGCATGCAAAAGACACAACGTATAATGTGTGCAAGTACCTAATCTGATTTTAATCTAGTGAAAGAACTCTGTCTTCTAATCCAATTCAAAGTCAGCGAGTGTGGAAACCAGATTTACACATGTATGTGTGTAAAACTGTTTTCTGCTTTATTATATCCCCCTTCCACCTTTCGGTTTCCGTTCATATTAATATTGCAATTTTACTTATTTAGTTGGTTACCCTAAGAACAGCTTAAACTTTTAAACTAGATAAAACAACTTCTACACTGACGAATTCACACCAATAATGTCCAGAAAATATTTTCTAGTTTCCTATCACCGTAAAGGAAGTGAGAGATTAAGGGCAACACAGAGGAGTGCAGTAAAATACTATGGAATTATGTATAATCTCATGTTTAACAAATGAATCAAAACTGATTCAAAACAATTGTCAACCCAATCCGTTTTTCTACTGTAATAAATATTAAACACTTCAGTACATCCAGTTAGTGCACAGAATTAAATAGTTTCAATAAGGGAATAGGGCATCAGTGAGCGGTTTCACCACTTGCCAAGATTCCTAAAAAAATCAATAGTCAATAGAGAAATTTCAACAAAAATATTACGTATGTAGAAAACATGGATTATCTCGCATTACAAACTTGCCCACAATACATTACACATATATTTTTCTGGTGACAATGAATAAAAAATATATTCTGGGTTTATGTAGTAATCTAATTTCTGCGCAGGTCTACGCTCATTATTACGAGACAAGGCATTTTCGTCTAAATCCCAAGGAATAAAAAGGAAGCATAGTAAGATGCGAACTCATTCATTGTCTGGTTGAAATGGCTTACGTATTGCATGTAAAAAGTAGCCGGTTGCCTGTTCGGTAACAATATAGGCAAATGTGCACAAGGTATTTCATTCTTACTCTGACTAAAGGACGAGTCTAACTGTACGAAGGAGAAAGAAGCAAGTATAGCGATGGGGGATTGGATTGGATTTGGTGTAGGAGGAATTTTATGCATGATAGAAACCATCGTTTTTCCACAACGTTTTTTGTTTTCGTTATTCCGAAAAGCTGAATTATCAATGCCACGATTTCAGAGGAAAAAGAAGCCACTCGAGCACTACTTCTACTACTACCACCATTGCAACTGTTAACCTGACTCTTCAGACCTGTACTACTTACTATACATTGTGTGAGAGCAGAGAATGTGTGTATTATTCCATCGTGCATTATTACACAGAGAGATACATATTTGATATTAGATGCTGTTGTGTGGCTGCTATACACAATACACACACACACACACAGAGCCTGAACAAGTACGATTTTGCATAAGTTCACATCGACAGTTTTCTCATCCTTGTCCTGAGAACCAAAACGAAGAGAAGGTGACTGACACAAGTCTGTTTCAATCTTTCCAGTTTCACCTCATTGCTTTTCTCAAACTCAATTTGCCACGCAACGGAATTTATTTCTGGACTTACAAACCAAGCCGTAAATGCACAGAAATACATCTAATAAAGTATACGTCCAATTAAACTAAATCTTAACTGTGCTTCGGTGTGATATTAGAATCCAAGGACACCTTTATTTTATGATGTCCACGTACAAAGAGCAGTACAAAATGACTAATTACAGAGATTCATCCACTACATTTCATTAACATATGTTTAAGCCACACTGGCATTGGAAGCAGAAATAATTCCCCTTCTTCATTTCTTAAATTAGATCCATTTCATGAGAAACAATAAAATTACAGTATTAGCAAACCCCTTTGCTGTCACTCTAGCAAAACTTACAATCTAACAGCAGCCATATGCAATATGGTATCATGTACACATAATTTTATCTAGGTATATTTATTGTAATATTATTACAAATTGTAAAATGGAATCCGTAGCAAAAGTGTACGAATATTACTGCACAGCCTAGTAATATTGTTCACCTAAGTACGTAATAATGATGATTATTACGGTAAGAGACGCAGCTGTTGTTCAAACGGCAAAAAATCGTAAAAATCTAACTGCTGCCTTATGTACATGAGATCTCTACATGTTTTAAGTAAATCCAATCATCCTTAAGTTCCCGTCTAATTTCGAAGTATAAAGTTAATGTTGCGTGAAAAGTACAAAACTCCAATAGAAATATTATCTGCATAATATAATATGAACTTTCATCATAATGTAATACTTCAGTGACTATTTTTGGCAATCGCTACCTATCCAAGCAATTCAACAATTATTCTGTAGGAGAAATGGCACGTTACTTTTACATAGGAGGATTGGTTAGGCTTTAGGACGTCTTTGTATAATATTATTATTTATATGTAGGAATAATAAATGCTATAGAGATGTACAGTTTTGTATCTATTGTTAGAGTAAGTTGGCTGCACCAATTCACAAAAGTGGTAGCACAACCATTTAGTACAATACAAAGTTAGGAGTTGTAGTAAAAGTACAGGCCTATGATGTCAATCATCAGAATGTCAATGTTAAGGATAGTTAGTCACAGTGACAGTAATTTTTGAAAAATTGTGCGCAGATGATACAAGATTGAGCAATTACCTATCTAAATAGTTTATCATGTTCACTCTTTTGCATGGTCTTTCAATATTTACATGGAAAAGTCAGTCTTTTAAGATGAGACTTTATGAAAATCGACTAGTTATTTTTTTGTTGAGGGTAGTTTACCTACAAATGCATAAATACCTGGGGACCCTATTACTACTACCGTTACCCAAATCTGATTGTGAGGGAGATGATCGATACTATTAATGTACAGCAAAAACATTGCTAAATAACAATAATAACATAATGGATTGAATTAGAATGTGAAACTAATTATACACATCTAAGTACATTTGTAATGAGTAATTGTACATAGCTGTCATTATATCATGGACATTATCGAGTTTGAACATAGATTATTGGTTATGTCATGGAACAGAACAGTTTTGTGTAGCTGCAAAAAACAATTGTATGAAAGTGAGGAAATATGATCAGATCATTTACTTTGGCTTGTGTGAGTGTGCAGCAGTGAGCTACAACTGCTGAGAAGTTGATTTACTTGAAGGCATTCCTTGCTGAACTCTTTCTGCTTCTATTTGAATATCTTCAATTATTTGATAAATCGTCCTAAACGATGGACGAAGATTCGGTTTAGACTGGAAGCACATTTTCATGAGCTCGTAAACTCGGGCTGGACAATTGTCAGGAGGTTGCAGAACATTACCATCTTTTATGTATTTCACTACTTCTTCATGTGTCATCCCATAGTACGGTTGCAGTGCAAAAGAAAATATTTCCCAGAGGCAGACTCCAAATGCCCAAACATCTGATTCGATTGTATATTTATTAAATAAAATGCTCTCCAATGGCATCCAACGTATTGGAATGGCATCATCTTCCTGTCCCTTGTAGTAATCCTAAAACAAAATGAACATGACATATTTAGATTATAACTGAACAATCGCTTAAATAAATACAGACTTGAATAATTGATTAAGAGTTGTATGTACCTGTAAGTAAATTCTTTGGGACAAACCAAAATCTGCAATTTTGACAACCATGCTTTCATCGATAAGACAATTTCTAGTGGCCAAATCCCTGTGCACGAATTTTCTATCGGATAAGTAAACCATTCCGGACGCAACTTGATGAGATATTATCAGCATGTTCATATGTGAAAGACGAATTTCTCTACACAAATCTCCGTGAGAAGAAATTGTGTTCATTTTGTATTGTGAGGGCGAACAGGAGCGCAGAAATTCATTTAAATCACTGAGACCCATGTACTCCAAAAGTAAGCACATGGGCTTTCCGACAGCACATACTCCCAGTAATTTTACAATATTAGGATGATCGAATTCTGCTAATAGACACGCTTCCCTTTCAAAATCTGCTAATAGGTCTTCTGCGGCTTCCTCTTTTAACATTTTCACAGCCACCATGGTGAACTCTTCACCTTTCAAAAGGCCCGGAACCTTAGCCTACAATAAAGTTTGTTCTCAGTTAGCACAACACTTGTATCGACTAGTACGATTAATGTAACTGTTGTAGAGCGATACCTGAAACACACGACCAAAGGCCCCCTGACCCAAATCTCGGATGTAGATAATGTCATTTCGAGGGTACTCCAGCTTTTCCAGCTTTGGATTCAAACTAGCTCCATGTCTGTGGTAGGCAGCATTATCTCCCAATTTATCTAGGTCTATGTCCACTTCCTAAATATTAGAAAGTCCATTTAAGCACTAATTCAATGCAATCTATTTACTTTTCAAGGTCGGAATAAATTTTTAAAACCTACTTGAGTTGCCGCCCGATCATAACCGGCAGGCCGACGAGTTTTCTTCTTTGTGGATGCCACACATACAGCACACATAACCATTACCGATACTAAAACCACAACAGCAACGGAGCATAAGAAGACAAATTCCTTCGTTTGAATGAACGTCTCCAAGTCCCAATAATCGATTATGTCATTTTTGATAATTGGTATCACGTCATCAAACTGATTTTCCACAGTGTCATTTTCTATTAAAAAAAGGTTATATGTGAACCCAATGGGTTTAATAGTTAACGATGAACAAAATAGAATTTAAATGGGTACCACAGGAGGGAATGTCGCAGTGCTGCCATCGAATAGTTGGTTCCATTGTGTAACACCAAGGACGTGGCTCCTCTGCCCCAGCATTACGACAAAAATTTTCAGAATTTTGTATTTCAGGAAAAACTGGAGGAGGTCGATTATGAGAATGCGGTTCTTGACTGTCCCACCTTTGACATGACAATCCTGACTTTGTCTTGTTGACTGTTCCTTGGTAAAATCGTCCTCTTCCTCTGATACAATCATCTAAACAGACCAAGCGACTTAGTAATGCAAAAGTCGACAAGAATATTTCTAATTCCTATTTCAAAAGCTCACAAGTGGTTTCTTCAACTGGCATATCAGTCAATCTGGCTGGAGAACAAGGGTTTGCCGTGTCATTTGTTCTGGGTAAGGAATCGCAATCCGGAAGCCTAAAATGGCCTCGAGCTTTGAAATTGATTCCTCTCTGATTGTTGTCCTCAATTAATGCCCATTCATTGTAGCAAAATGATAACTTAACAGCGACACAATCTTCGTAGCACAGAGGTAATCCTACAGGATCCCAACCACCTTTCAGCAAACACTTTGGAAATGCATACGTACATAATAATCTCTGCAACATTAAAGGAATAAAAGCTTATTGAGGTTGTTTACACAATTAAATTCTTAATAAGGATTAGATATCTCGCCATTGCTTCAATGATTAAATTTAACAGTGAGGAAACATACTTCGGCAGCACTACGACAAGGATCTATTAAGCCTGCAATGAATTCATTCCAAAGCCGTTCTGTGATCTGCTCATTTATAACACCGCCGGCATTTCCATGTGTGTTGTTAATCCAAAATTGACGATGGATGTGAGCGCTGCATATTTTCCCATTGTAGTAAGCACATTGTCCAGTAGGAGGTTCCCTAAACTTTAAGTCGTCGTCACTATTTGCACCTAAAATACGAGGCAATATAATCACATTACTATCTGCACATTATCACTCAAGAACAAGAATAATCATTGCCAATCCTGAATTCACAAAAAATACCTGATGGTTGTGGAATGTTAGTTACTTGCAAATTGAACTGCTTAGATTGAACAAAATCTTCAGATTTTACTTTATTAGTTGCTTCACAAACGATCCTTGTAGAAGCTGTGGCGTTTGTGATTCGAAGAGAAGATATTGATTTCGGTGCAAAACCGTTTTTGTCATTTTGCTGCTCAAGAATAGAAAAAAAGTTAGATAAAACAACAAATACCCTTAATACCGTTAGTAAAAAGAATAAAATAAACCAAGCTTACCTCGACCATTGTTTGAACAATCTCTTCTGCTTCCGTCCCAACCTTAAATTATTGATATTTACAATTAATTAGCTCAATCACGTCTTTCCTAAATCATAGGTCTACCATGCAATTTTATACCTCTTTGCCATCCAACAGCCAGCGAACAGATGGAAGAGGATCTCCTTGAGCTGTACAATCTGCATCAAACCGGGTTCCCCAAGGAACAGAACTATTAGCTGTGTACTTTAGAATCTTTACCGGAACTGTAAAAATTAAGTAATTTCGTATTTAGT